>OY293304.1:7968312-8253968 GCA_958502075.1 Orchestes rusci | reverse complement strand
AGAATCCAAGAGATCTCCCACATTTTCCCGGACACCCTGTTTCAAAATTTCGTCAAGAGCACCACTTCGTCATGGCTTTTTTCGAGGTTTTGTTTAATAAAAATTGTTTTTTTTCGAAAATGGTTCATTTTATCGACAATGAACAAGAGTACCTTTTCTTTAGCTTAATGTTCAAGGTATCCAAATTTATTTTTTTAACTCCTTATCATACAGGGTGTTAAAAATTTGAGCGTTAAAATGTACAATCTAGTCCGTCCCTGGTAAACTAAACAAGCTAATTATGTTTTAAGAGAAGTATTTTGAGAGGTCCTTACTACTGTTTATCATATTAAATTTTCATTGAATTATATTGAGTCGTTTGAAAGTTATTCAAGAAAAACCGATTTCCAGTGGGGTCCTTTAGGGGGCCGTATCTCCGTAGGGAGGGCCGCTAGGAAAAAAATTTATGGGAACTTGTCATCTTATTTTTTAATGTTCTATCTGAATCCGAGAGATCTCCCACATTTTCCCGGACACCCTGTATACAGGTTGTCTCTAAAACGTCTGTACAAAACCTACCACATGTTGCTGAGGTCAAAATAAGCCGATTTAACGCAACTCACCTCAGACCGAAATGTCACCATTTCTGAGATACGGGGTTATCAAGTTTAAAATTAACAATTGGATTTTGTCATTATTTTGGACACCTTTTCACATATTGCTTTGAAAATTGACGTTTTGTCATACGGGGGTTTTGTGGTATGACAAATCGATTATGGAGTCCGTTTTACTGTGGCCGCTAGAGGGCGCCCTACACTTTACATTTTGTGGTTTAAAATGTCCATAACTATTTTCTCAGTTATTTTTTTCAATCTTTTATTGGATAAAAAGATTCTCCAGACGATTTCAAGTAAATAAGGTACTCTTGTCAAAGGTCGCTCAAGTTAGCCGATTTCGAGATATTTCCATTTGAAGAGCTCCATGCCACACCGGAAAATTCCTAATATTTTTCTTCTTTACACGAACGTCTCAAAAAGTGTTTTATAAAATCATCACATATTCCTGAAGTCAAAATAAGCCGATTCAAAGCAACTTACCTTTCTTTGAAAATGACTCGTTTTCGACTTAAAACTTTACCACCCTGTATCTCGAAAACGGAGAAATTTTGGACAGAGGCAAGTTGCTTTAAATCGGCTTATTTTGTGAAAATAATTTTTCAAAAAGTTCGTGTAAAGAAGCAATTTTCCGGTGTGGCATGGAACTCTTTGAATGGAAATATCTCGAAAACGGCTAACTTGAGCGAACTATGACAAGAGTACCTTATTCACTTGAAATCGTCTGGAGAATCGTTTTGTCCAATAAAAAATTGAAAAAAATAACTGAGAAAATAGTTATGGACATTCCAAACCACAAAATGTAAAGTGTAGGGCACCCTCTAGTGGTCACAGTGAAACGGACTTCATAATCGAATTTCTCATACCACAAAACCCCCGTATGCCAATTTTCAAAGTAATATGTGGAAAAGTGTCCAAAATAATGACAAAATTCAATTGTTAATTTCAAACTTGATCACCCCGTATCTCGGAAATGGTGACATTTCGGTCTGAGGTGAGTTGCGGTAAATCGGCTTATTTTGACCTCAGCAACATGTGGTAGGATTTTGTACAGACCTTTTAGAGACACCCTGTATATTTTTAATATATATACAGTGTGTCCAGAATAAAATGATGTTTATGGCACTATATGGGGATATTGGAAACTCTAAAAGATACGATTTGTATGCCCAAAAATATTCCACCTTTGTTTTATTTTAAATCGATACCGTAATGTGGATACAGGGTGAAAAGGGAAAAGGCAAATTTTGAAGAAACCACACAATTTTGCTTATTATAAATGCTAGAACTTTCAAATTTTCAGGATATGGTTAAGAGGATACGACAATTCTAAAAACGACGTCAAAAAAATTTTAGGCCCACTATGTTGCGTCCAGCCAAAGTCAAGTCTGTTTTTTTTTATGAAAGTCATATTTTTGAAAATCATTTTCAATGCGGATTTTGAAAATGAAAAATTCAATATGTCCCACATAAGAAAAACGACAGTTGACCCCGGCCGGAGGCAACATATTAGGCCTAAAATTTTTTTTGACGTCGTTTTTAGAATTGTCTCTTTCTCTTATCCATATCCTGAAAATTTGGAAATGTTAGCTTTTATAATCAGCGGAATATTGTGGTTTTTCAAAAATTGACATTTTTCTTTTTCAACCTGTATCTACATTACCGTATCGATTCAAACTAAAACAAAGCTATAATATTTTTGGGAATACAAATACGCAACTTTTCTTTTATTTAAGCGACGTCGTATCTCTTACCATTTTTAATATCCCCATGTACATCATTTTATTCTGGACACACTGTATATATTATACATTTCTCTCATAGAAGTTGATACGACTTAAAAAAAAAATCGCGCTACAAACGCGTGAGAAATAGACTAATCAGTGCAAATATTGTATTAAAAAAAACAAGTACTTATTTTCTAAAAATTCACAACTTGGGCAGCTGGCAACAAGACTAGCGGTGGGCGAGACTATACTCCTCCATCTAATAAATCTTACTTCATCTAAGGATTGGGTACATAACAAGTATCTCAACTTCATCTGCATGGAATGTTTGAACACGCTGAGGATTTCATACAATTTCCGAAAAACTTGCATCGCGTCGGACGAAATTATTAAACAAGAAATGAGAATAGAAAATCAATTGAAATATGATGGAAATATAAAAACTGAGCCCACAGCGAATGATTATGGCGAAGAAATAACGAGAGTAATAATGTCAGAAGAACTTTTGATTAATTATTCATCAGAGGAGTTTGAAATTAAGAAAGGTATGTATTTTTTGTTGTGTCCGTTTTATTGTTTTTTTTTTTATTTCAGAAAGAAATGATGAAAAAGAATCCCGCATACAAGACTCAACGGATCTCATAGACAAAGATGTTAGTGAAGAAATGATGACAGAAGAAGTTTTGATTAATAAAACAGTTGAAGCAAGGAAGGAGATTGGGATTAAAGAAGGTAATTTTTTGTTGTGTCCGCACATTTCTTTATTGATTTTTTTGTATTTCAGAAACTGGAGTCTCCGACTCCCGCAACCAATCTCCAGCTGATAACGAAGTTTGTAGATCGAATTCTGAAAGTAAGTAACTTTTGAATTATATCTACTGTTTATATTATACCTAATGTTTGAGAATTTTCATATATTTTTTTTCACCATACAATACATAAGGTATTATAGTTGAGTGAAATATTTATAAATAAGCTCCAAACGGCGCGCGGCTGTATAAACGTCACAAATACGTCAACTGCGGCTCATGACAATTATGACAGAGTTCAACGTTGCCAAGTTGCTATTTATATCATTTGATCTCAGATAATCGTCAGTATACGAGAAAGACAGGCCATGGTGCTAACGCGGAATCGCGAATCAGCATATTATTATTTTATGAACAACTTTGGTTTGTGCGTGAACAATTTACAGTAAACTTACTTGGTAAGCCAAAGTTCGAATATAGCACTGACTAGATGGTAATTATGTGCGATTTCACAAAAAGTTTTTGAAAATCGGTCTCAATGGAAAAAATATTCTACAAAAGTTCTTTGATTACACCCAAAGTGGATATTTTGTGGATTTAAGAAAAAAATAGGTCCCCTTCGTATCACACAATCAATCAACGAAATTCAGTTTTTATTGAAAATGATAGATTAATGGATAATGATATAAACCGCTATCTCAGATCAAATCAGACCAGATGCGCAAGTTTGTTTCTATAGGGCTCAGTCTCCAATGACCTTGACGAGTTAAATTCGAGCTGCCTGCATCATAGCTAGTTGGGTTAGTTTCTTACAAATTTGCCTCAATGCAATTCTACAGAAGTAAATCATGTTGTGAAGTTAATTTTTTTCAAGAATACAGTAGTTATTCTAGACATTGAATATACAGGCTCCAAAAAATGTTGTGATTTATGAGTTGATTTTAAGGAAAATACTTTTTATGAAAGTATGTCCTGAAAGTCTTAACTTTTGAGATGCTGAAGATTAAAAAAACATATGTTATTTTATAATATACAGGGTGTCCGGTAAGTATATGGCATAATTTCGGGAGCGTATATGGGAGGTCAATACAACCCCAGTTTGTCATAAAACTTTTTTCTCTAGAGTGCCTCCTAACGGAGATACAGAACCCTAAATTGGTACCAGGAGGCTCTTTAGAGAAAAAAGTTTCATGACAAACTTGGGTTATTTTGACTTCCCCTATACGTTCCTGAAATTATGCCATATACTTACCGGACACCCTGTATATGAAACCCCTGTAGATATTGTATGCATAACCTGTGCATCAATAGGCTTTTTCTGATGTTCATCTATTTTTTTTATTTGTGCCAGTGGCGTTTTTTTACCCTGTATTTCAAAAGTTGGAACTTTTAGGACAAATGCTCATATAAAGTTCTTTCTCTTATAATCAACAGAAGAATCACACCCTGAATTTTTTCGCACTTATTTATTTACACCCTGTACAGGTTGTCCGTTTCAAGTGATACCACTATTGCTATCTTCGAAGCAGTAAGTGCTACGAGGTCGGTTATAGGTGAGAAAAACTGCAGTTTTTTATGCTCATTGAATATCCATTCACTATGTCGCAAAATTATTTTTAGTTTGTGAGATAAACTGCGAAAATAGTCCGAATTAATTTCATTTAATATTTCAGAAACTATTAATTTTCGAGACTTAGTTAAAATTTGAAAGTCTAATTTTTTCTATTCTACAAAACGATATGTCTTCATATGTGTGTATACGACGTTTCGTATTCAAGCTACCACCATCAACTTCATGTTTTTAAATACGGACCTGGATTTTTTTCGTGTCGCACCCTGTATAACATGCAACAATAGTCGTTTGTGGGTTTTTTTGAGCTTTGAAACACGTTGGCTACCATAATATGGGTCACCGGTGATACACGTCTGTATACTGACATAGGAGTCATATAGTTTTCGTTGGGGCTTGAGCATGTTCCCAAGTTAATAGTAGAGACTTGAGTAAACAGATGCACTTAGTGACGTTTTCAAGTTGTTCTGTTATTTGTTCACCGGTGAATCACATGGTTCATACGTAATCCTTAACAATATTTACACGTGTTTGCAAGTCGTTTCATTCACTAATTGGATTGTTTTGTTTTTTTTTTTAGTCAGAAGCTTTTGTGTTTTATAATAAGTTCAAAATGGGTATTGACTTGTCGGGTCAAATTTCTTCTTATTATATCACTCTTTGGATGTGATGGTACCATAAGGTGGCATTTGAATATCTATTTGGTACAACCGTTATTAATGCTCCTATTCAGGGTGTTCCGGTGATCATGTTACAAACTTCTAGGGAAGATAAAACACACGAAAATAAGAAAAAAAGTTCATTTGAACATGGGCCCGGAAACGCTTCCTTAGAGAACTAGTGACATTCAAAAACTACTCTTCGTTTTATAGCTTCGGTACTACTGCAGCTATCGCCACCAATTTTGGGACATGAAATCTAATTGGTAGGTTCATCAATTTGAGCCTTCCGGATTTGTCACTTTTAACCAGGGGCGTACAAATCAGGGGGGTATTTGGGTAAATCTGACCCTGCTCCTCTTAGGCTTTAATTTCTTGCCATTTTTATATCTGATTAGGATTCTCCAATGCCTTTTACATAAAAAAAAGGAACTCTTAGTAAAAGTCGCTATCTGCCACCGTTTCCTCGGAAACCGCCACTATGTCAGATTCATTAATTGATTCCTATTGCACCTATGCAGTTTGATTACGTTGGCGTTGGTTTATTAAAATTTATCTAGTTGTCAATAAAATATTGTGTCGCCATTGAATCATGGATTATACTTTCGCCGAATATTCCGATATGCTATTAATTTATTGCAATGGAAGAGCCGCTTCAAGATTGTAGGAGCGGTTTCCTGAGAGGCGTGTACCTGCTCACACGCTGTTCGAGAGGGTAAATCAGCGAATTAGGGAAACTGGCTCCGTGAAAATAACGAGGCCAGAAAATGGCGCTCAAAGAACCCTACGAACTCCAGAATTTGAGAAAGAGGTACTCTGACAATTCGAGGAAAATCCTTGTGTTAGTAGCCGAGCTGTTGCCGAACCCATGAATGTAAATCATGTATGAGTATGGAAGATTGTTAATGAACAACTATTTCATCCTTACCATCGCCAAAAAGTACAGGATTTGGTACCAGATGATTATGAACCCCGCGTAGAGTTTTGCGAGTGGTTTCTTCAACAGTGTACGCAAGAACCTCAATTTCCGAAATTTGTGCTTTTCTCTGATGAGGCTGTTTTTACGAGAGAAGGTATTTTTAATTCACGGAACAGCCATGTGTGGGCGGAGGAAAACCCTCATGCTCTTCAAATAAGAGGGTACCAACATCGATTCTCGGTGAACATGTGGGCTGTAATTGTTGGAGAACGTCTAATTGGACCAACTTTACTGTTTGAGACTTTGACTTGGAGTTTTTCTGTTTGTCCTTACTTGACTCAGGTCTCTTTATGATAATGGAATAATCATGTTGCCTCCTCGACTAACTGGGACAGTGTACCTCAATTTTTTAAGATACACGATACACCTTACCTGAGTTATTGGATGAGCTGCCCCTCGACATACGTCGGAATCTGTGGTTTCAGCTTGATGGAGCACCCGCACATTTTTCATATGTCGTACGTGAGCACCTCGATGATCGTTTTAGAGGACGTTGCGTTGGATTGGACGTGGAAGCGATGTCAACTGGCCAGCCCTGTCCCCAGATTTAACTCTTCTGGATTTCTTTCTTTGGGGACGTATGAAAAGTCTTTTTTATGAAACTCCAGTTCAGGCGGAGGTAGATTTGGGGGCTAGGATTTCTGTTGCGGCTGAAATGATCCAAACCATGCCTGATGTTTTTCACTGACGTCAGTTCAAATGTATTGAACTTGGTGGCAGGCATTTCGAAAAGGCAATAAATCTCTCTAATAAAATTTATTGTCATTAAAGAAGAAGATTTGACCAACTTTTAATGCTCACTATCTGTACTGAACCTCATTTTCATATTTCAACGTAATAATTTGTTTAAGACCAATAATTTATCATAGCCCCTGGTTAAAGGAGACAAAATCCGGAAGGCTCAAATTGATGAACCCACCAACCAGATTTCATGTCTCAAAATTGGTGGCGATAGCTGCAGTAGTACCGAAGCTGTAATTTAGTTTATGAAGGTCATCTTCGAAGGACACTAGCTCCCTGAGGAAGCGTTTCCGGGCCCATGTTCATATGAACTTTTTTTCTTATTTTCGTGTGTTTTATCTACCCTAGAATTTTGTAACATGATCAACGGAATACCCTGTATATCAATTATCAAACAAACAAAAATTTCAAGTAGCAGATTTTAGAGAAGCACTTGTTTCAGGTTTTTTTGGAGATATTAAAGATAATGAAAAAAAAAGTAAGAATCAAACGAAACATTTATTGAAGCAGCTAGATGAAAAAACCAAAGGTAATCGAAAAAAGAGAAAACGTTGTATTGGGTGCTATAACATCGAGTATGAACTTCATCAATCATCCAAAGTAGCAGCAAAGAAAGCTAAACTGGTTTCCACTATCTGCTACGAATGTCCAAATTCACCTGCGTTATGTCTGGAATGTTTCCAAAAAAGACATTGAGTTGATAAATTTAAACTTATTACTTCTGTATATATTAGTTGTTTGAAAATAAATATTATCAGACAATTTTTTCTTTAGTTTGAATTCTCATGAGTCATTCAAAATAGTTGGTGCATTCAGATACCACACTGTCGTATTCTATTTGCCTGCTTTCATACAGGGTGTCCCAGCAAGGGTGGCCACCGGCCATATCTCAGAAACTACTGGACCTAAAAGTTCAGGAAAAAAAAATTATCACTAAAGTGGCCACGAGAAAATGCTGGGAAATATTTATAACTTCGAAATTTTTCCGCTAGGGGGCGCAATCAAAGCTTAAATATTAAAATTCGAAATTTCTCCGGAAATTCTCAGATTGAGGTATATCTTTATCAACATGGTTAGAAAACCTAGACAATTTCACGTCTTTTTGGTACAGGGCTCATTGGCGTACCGATCTTCGTGTGAGTAGGGGAAGGTAGTGAAAGTGTAATTGTTCAAGTGGCTGTAACTTATAAACGACTTGTCCGATTTTGTTGCGTATAGGCTTGTTTGGAAGATAAATGTGAGTACTTTCGTATATCGTATCTAGTGATGCGTGATTGTCCCCAGAAAAGTTGCTAGAAGGGGTAACTTGAATTAGAAACAGTGTTTTTCATTTTACCGCAAAAATTTAAATGGTATGGTATAATTCTGATAACAGAATCGAAATGAAGATTAAATTTACAAGAAAAAACCTCCAAACCGCAGGTTGATATCTTTTCTCGTTTTCGAGTTATGGCCGAGAAAATAATTTTTGACACTCGAAAAGTTGTTTGTTGTGTAGTTTTATTTAACTTTATAAATGTTCAAATTGTCCTCCATCTTGTAAAATACATTTCTCAATTCTGTGCCTACAAATAGAAACAGCTGTTTCTATTTCAATTGGTGCAATGAAATGTATAGCATTCTCAATCCGCTCAATCATATTTTGTCTTGTGGTGGGACGAGTTTTGTAAAAGATGTCCTTGATTCGTCCCCACAAGTAATAGTCCAACACAGTTAAATCGGGGGATCTCGGTGGCCATGGGAACAAACTGCCCCTTCCAATCCAGCGATCTGGATAACGGTTGTTTAAAAAATCACGAACTCTCCGTGCATAATGAGCTGGGCAACCGTCATGTTGGTACCACATGGACATCCTAAGACCAATGGGAACATCTTCTAAAAGTATTTGCAAGTCATTTTCTAAAAACTTTAAATATGATTCACCATTTAAATGGCCATCAATAATATACGGCCCAATAATTTTGTTTCCTAACACTCCGCACCAGACGTTTACACTCCACTCAACTTTTGATGATCCACTTCCCGCATCCAGTGTGGGTTTTCCCGCGACCAAAAGTGCATGTTATGCAAATTAACATTTCCAGAACTAGAGAAACGGGCTGCATCGGTCCATAAAATTTGGGAGAGGAACTGAGGATGTTCGTTGCACATCTCTCGAAGCCAATAGCAATGGTCTAGTCGCCTGTTGAAATCATCTTCTGATAGAGCTTGGTGTAAGAAAAGATGGTATGGACGAGGTTTGAAGTCTCTTAAAATTCGGAGCACTGAAGAACGACTTGATCCTAGATGGTGGGAAATTTCTCTTGTGCTCAAATGCGGTGAAGCTTCCACGTAAGCGAGAACGTTTATAATATTGTCTTCATGGTTTATTACCGGACGTCTTCTGATTGGAACTGGATTGAGCTGTACACTTCCCGTTTTTCTTAAACGTATTGCCATTCGACGAAATACCTTTCTGCTGTAGTGCCTTCGTTCAGGATACCTTGCAGCGTATTCACGTGCCGCAATCGGAGCATTTCCAAAACATTGAAAATATACGGCGAGCATATCAAAAGCCTCGGCATTGGTGTAAAACATTTTAACAGAGAATGTTAAAATGATAATTAAGAGATTGTTATGATTGCAATATCTGTTTCAATTATCTCCATGAAAACCCGCCGATGTTTTTCCACAGCTACCTAGATTTTTTTTCAACCCATCATTGCAATATTTAATACATAATTAGATTGGGATTTATTCTCATCAAAATATTTTTCATTTATTATGAGTTTTGTTCTATTGAAATAACAAATGAAAACATTAAATTTTACATAATTTGGACTAGTTATTATTATTGAAGCCAAAAAAAAAAGCAGGTTGCAATAGAACTACACAACAAACAACTTTTCGAGTGTCAAAAACTCTTTTCTCGGCAATAACTCGAAAACGAAAAAAGATATCCACCTGCGTTTCAAAGGTTTTTTCTTGTAAATTTAATGTACCTTTCGATGCTCTTATCAGAATTATACCATACCATTTAAATTTTTGCGGTAAAATGAAAAACACTATTTTTAATTCAAGTTACACCTTCTAGCAATTTTGCTGGAGACAATCACGCACTACTGGATACGATGTTCGAAAGTACTCACATTTATCTTCTAAACAAGCCTATACGCAACAAAAGTCGTTAATAGGTTACAGCTACTTGAACAATTACACTTTCACTACCTTCCCCTACTCACACGAAGATCGGTACGCCAATGAGCCCTGTACCAAAAAGACGTGAAATTGTCTAGGTTTTCTAACCATGTTGATAAAGATATACCTCAATCTGAGAATTTCCGGAGAAATTTCGAATTTTAATATTCAAGCTTTGATTGCGCCCCCTAGCGGAAAAATTTCGAAGTTATAAATATTTCCCAGCATTTTCTCGTGGCCACTTTAGTGATAATTTTTTTTTTCCTGAACTTTTAGGTCCAGTAGTTTCTGAGATATGGCCGGTGGCCACCCTTTATAGAATTTTACAATCCATTTAAAAATCTTAGTTCAAATCACATGTGGTCCACGAATGAACCTTGCAGTTTGTGCACCGGTGGTTCACATGGTACAATAGGGCAGACAATTCGCTATAGCATTGGTAGCCAACGTATTTTGAATCACATAGTTGAATCTGTAAGCATATTTTATAGTTGAGAATAAACGAAATCTTATGAACAATTTAATAACCTAACAAATGAGGGATTTGCAACAAAACCACACAATTGAAACTCTAAAAATTCGCTCGCTTCACAACAATATTTGCAATAATTCGATTCAAATCACAAAAGCACTTGTACTATTATACAAAACAGTACATGGTCACCGTATCGATACCATCGGATCACTTACCAGATGCCAATGGGCCTGCCAGAGCCGTCTATAGTGTGATAAAACCGTTTTATAAATTTGGCGACATCGCGTGTAGACGGGATTGAGATTATGTTGATTTGTAATTTCAACTATTCAACTGCTTTTTTTCACTTCAAAATTCAAATTGTATTTTGAAAAAGTGAGGGGATTTCCTTGTGTATTTTTACTTAAAGTATTGCCTGTCAAAATTTGGATGCTTCTGATGATAATGTGCAGGTGTTCTCTAGAGAAATAGTCCTTGATACAGCGTACAAAAAAAAAATTGAGTTGATTACCAATCACCATCAAGCTGTAAGTTCGTGTATAGCTTAACCGTGACAAGTACGACATCTTCTTTACGTGGAAAAACTTTGTCCGGTACATCGGAAAATATTTCGATTTCATGATTTCAGTTTATGTGATAACCAGCTAAGCTGATACTTCCAGGAATGCTTAACTAGGTGCAGTCATGCGTCAGTGTAACATTGTCCCACAAAAATATCAGATATTTCCACTTTGTCCTAAAAATTTTCAATGTTTATCACATAACCTTAAACCATGAAGTCGAAATATTTTCCGATGTGCCAAACGGACAAAATTTTTCCAAGTATAGATGTGTTTGGACTCGTCAAGGTTGAGCTATACACGAACATACAGCTTGACGGTAATCAACTTTTTTTTTGTATGCTGGATCAAGTGATAATGAAAACTTAGAAGTGTATGTTGTCTCAAAGTTGAGTGGAGATAATTTGATGTGGATATTACCTGATGGTAAGTCATTATGCTTTCAATTACAGAACATATGATTTCGAGAAACTCTTTCTCTGTTGATGTTTTTAAGATCTACTTTCTGCATTTTTTGCATGATTTCAGTTTTTTTTTGTGATTTTGTTTATGATATCAGGAATTTCAGCAAATCGCTTTAGAGACACGATTTTCAAAGAGGCCGACTGGTAGTGAACCAACTGTGTATTATATAAACTGTGATTAAAGTTTAGATTTCACCATAGATAAAAAATATACATACAGGGTGGCCCAACGAATAGGTCCTAGCCTTATTTATGACTTTCCTGGTATATTTTGGGAAAAACGCTCGGACACGTCAATTTTTATTTTTAGGGGGACGTCTTTTCGTGTATGACTGTATAATAAAGGGTGTTCCAAAAATAAGATATCGCATTTACACTTGACCTTTTTAAATGGAAACCCCCAATTTTTTTTCTCTTTTTGGATTCTCCATGAAGTTTTTAGTAACTTTTGTATAATACAGTTTATACCTATCTTCAACCGTTTTAAAGTTATTTGAATTTTTCATAAAATTCACCTCATTTAATTTAATACTGATAATAATGGATCGTACGGAAAAAAATAATAATAATGGATACCAGCAAGAAATTTAGCATCAGTCAATGTCATCGTAAATCATAGAACAACTTTATCTTTGTTTTGAAATCGTTAAGTTGCCTAGTTCTATCATAATATTTTGCAATGATTTATTCAATTCAAGAAAGGGTCGAAATAACGAAATAACATTGACATAACATAAATAAAATAATTAAAAAAAAAAATAAAATAAATAAATAGATAAAATAAAAAGTAAATAATAAAATTGACATAACATAACATAAAAAAAATATAAAAAAAATAATACTTAAATAATAAAAAAATAAAAAACATAACATAAAAAATAAATAATAAAAATTGACATAACATAACATAAATAACATTGACTTTTTGACACATTATAGCTAAGTAATTAATTTTTGTTTAAATTTTTTAAATAAACAGTTGAAGATAGGTATAAACTGTATTATACAAAAGTTACTAAAAACTTCATGGAGAATCCAAAAATAGAAAAAATATTGGGGGTTTCCATTTAAAAATGTCAAGTGTAATGCGATATCTTATTTTTGGAACACCCTGTATTATACAGTCATACACGAAAAGACGTCCCCCTAAAAATAAAAATTGACGTGTCCGAGCGTTTTTCCCAAAATATACCAGGAAAGTCATAAATATAAGGGTGGGACCTTTCCGTTGGGCCACCCTGTATACTGAAATAGATTGGAAACTGTCAGCCTTACGTCTGAACATCGCGATTTGCCCCACCTGTTGAGCTAACGAAATAATGTGCATTTAAACGTGTATCGATTTTTCAGATTTTACGTATTTTGGCCACTTTTTCAAAAAATGGTTTGATGCAGTTTTGTGAAGTTTGAAAAAGGATTAAAAATACATTTTTTCAGTGTAATTTTCAATAAAAATAACTAGAAAGAGGAGCAAAAATTGTGTACTTCCTGAAAATTAAATAAGTGAACAAAGGATAGTCAAGCTATAAAGTTTCAAACAAAAACTTGGCTAAAATTACCCATTTATGATGATTTCTTCAAAAATAAAAGGCAATGGTAAGTTGAAAATTTTAGTGAAATTTCCAGGAAGTCTTAATTTTTCTCTTTCTATCAAAAATTACACCGTAAAAAGATTTATTTTGGACGTGATAAACAAAACTGGTAAATTGGGGAATTACCTGATGCAGTATGAAAGCTTTATCAAATGTTGGGCGGTTTCTCTATTTTTGTCAGATACCAAGTATAAATGTTGAGGATAATTTTGCTCCTTTTGGAGCTGGCATTTCGGCATTTCAATGGCGTCCGTTATGACGTTTATCAACAGCTGCTGGGCTGAATCGATAAACCCTGCGCTGTCGCGAAGCTTAGTTGCGCTCCCTGGTGAGCTAAGGAAGAACAATTTACAGTGATCTGTCGTTTTGATTGAAGTTGCCAGAGCATGGATTTTACCAGACGATGGTGAAGGCAACGCCATAGAAAATACAGAAACGTAATTTTAACTAGAAAAATATCCTTATTCAATGGAGCAAGATTTTGGCTCACAAGCAAATTGAGGAAAGCAAACAAAACTTCAATCCTCAAAAACATACAATAAAAAAACAGACAAAATACATTATGATCATCCTGCCCCACTCACATGCCCCTCAATTGGACTGGACACAAAATATATTATTTCTATCTTTCTTTCTTTCTTGTGTCGATAGGTTTTGACTCGAATCATTAAACACTTTTTCTTTCACTTCTAATACTTTCACGTTCTCTTTTTATCTTCTTGATCAATCTTTTCTTTATATTTTTCTCAATCTCTTCTTTATAAGGAGTTGATGTGATGATGGAAGCTAGCCGCCGTCAACTTGCCTCAGGGGACAATTTTTTAGTGAAAAGTCAGAAAAAAGAACAAAAAAGGAGCAATCGTGTTATTTTCTATTTTATCATATTTGAGACATTGTAAACAATTACCTAATTAGTTATAAAGACCATTCTTATCTTAGATGTTTTCAGAAATGCTTACTTTCTCGGCCAGATTAGATTTTACAAGCGATTGCTCTGATATAGATTATGGACTACTGTACTGGAAGTATTGCTACTAAAGTCATCCATGATGGATGACTTAAGCAGAAATCTTCTGGTTGACATTCATAAATTTTGTTTTAAATGCAATTAGTTAACTTGCCCAGTTCGTCATGTTGTCCCACTCTCCCCTACCATAAGATCATGTTCAAAGATCAAATAAATGTATTAATACTTGAGAGAAGATGGTGTAGTCTGTCCACATACATTTTTTCTTCAACTAAACTTCATTAGTCTGTGGCTACCTATGACTTTTAAGGCAACCTATATTTATAAAAGAGCTTGTCCTGACTGCGTCATCAACGCCGAGCCAAAACTATTATAGATAGAGCCATGAAATTTTGAAGAGATGTTCTGCTGAATATTTCTAGGTGTGCTAAGAAAGGATTTTGCGAAATTTTATACCTATGGGGGTGAAAAGGGTGGGGGTAGAAAGATGAAAAATTATGTATTTTTGGTCACATCGACTTGAAACTTCATATTAATAATCTTGAATGAAATCAATGAAATACGTGTTTCGTCGTTTTTCAAAATTCAACCCTTAAGGAGGTGGAGGGGGTGGGAGTGTGAAATCATAAATCAATAAAAAAACTGTATTTTTGATCACATCAACTTGAAACTTCATTATGATGATCTTGAGTGAATTTAATAAAACACGTGTTTCGTCGTTTTCCAAAATTCAACCCTTAAGGATGTGAAAGGGGTGGGGGTGTGAAAATCATAAATCAATAAAAAACTGTATTTTTGATCACATCGACTTGAGACTTCATATTAATAATCTTGAATGAAATCAATGAAATACGTGTTTCGTCGTTTTCCAAAATTCAACCCTTAATGAGGTGAAAGGGGTGGGAGTGTCAAATCATAAATCAATAAAAAAACTGTATTTTTGATCACATCAACTTGAAACTTCATTATGATGATCTTGAGTGAATTTAATAAAACACGTGTTTCGTCGTTTTCCAAAATTCAACCCTTAAGGATGTGAAAGGGGTGGGGGTGTGAAAATCATAAATCAATAAAAAACTGTATTTTTGATCACATCTACTTGAGACTTCATATTAATAATCTTGAATGAAATCAATGAAATACGTGTTTCGTCGTTTTCCAAAATTCAACCCTTAATGAGGTGAAAGGGGTGGGAGTGTCAAATCATAAATCAATAAAAAAACTGTATTTTTGATCACATCAACTTGAAACTTCATTATGATGATCTTGAGTGAATTTAATAAAACACGTGTTTCGTCGTTTTCCAAAATTCAACCCTTAAGGATGTGAAAGGGGTGGGGGTGTGAAAATCATAAATCAATAAAAAACTGTATTTTTGATCACATCGACTTGAGACTTCATATTAATAATCTTGAATAAAATCAATGAAATACGTGTTTCGTCGTTTTCCAAAATTCAACCCTTAATGAGGTGAAAGGGGTGGGAGTGTGAAATCATAAATCAATAAAAAAACTGTATTTTTGATCACATCAACTTGAAACTTCATTATGATGATCTTGAGTGAATTTAATAAAACATGTGTTTCGTCGTTTTCCAAAATTCAACCTTTAAGGGGGTGAAAGGGGCGGGGGTGTGATAAATAATATCCTCAACGCCGAGCCAAAACTATTATAGATAGATCCATGAAACTTTGAAGAGATGTTCTGCTAAATATTTCTAGGTGTGCTAAGAAAGGATTTTGCGAAATTTTACTCCTGAGGGGATAAAAAGGGTGGGGGTAGGAAAAATCATATACAGGGTGTTTACGGTCTTGTGATTTTTTCTTTAATGTTTTTTTCTACACGTTAAAAGAATATGATTAACGCTAAAACGCCTTAGCAAAAGTTGAATAATAAGAGAGATAATGAATTTTTTGTACGATTTTATTTTCAAAAATGATGACACTTAATTGCAAAATTACTGCTTTACAGCAGTTGTTCAAAGTTATCGCCCTGTTGTTATTATTATAATTATTATTTTAATTATTATTATTCGACTTTTGCTAAGGCGTTTTAGCGTTAATCATATTCTTTTAACGTGTAGAAAAGAACATTAAAGAAAAAATCACAAGACCGTAAACACCCTGTATTGATGAAAAGTTATGTGTTTTTGGTCACATCAACTTGAAAAACTTGATTGAACACATGTCTCGTTATTTTTTGAAATTTAACCCCTAAGGGGGTCAAAGTCGGGCTCAAAGGAGATGAGGTGAGAAAAATCATCAATTGATAAAAGATTATGTATTTTTGGTAACTTTATCTTGAAACTTCGTATAAATAATCTTTAATAAAATCAATTGAATACGTGTTACGTTATTTTGCAAAATTGAGCTCCTAACGGGGTCAAATTCGGACTCAAAGGTTGGAAAAAAGAATCGTTAATTGATGAAAGATTATGTATTATTGTTAACATCATGTTGAAATTGAACATATGTATCGTTGTTTTTTAAAATTCAACCCTTAGGGGGGACAAAGTCGGGCTCAAATATTCTTGTTCGAAATTAATGAAGCACGTGTTTTGTTTTTTTTTTCAAATTCAAATCTTATCTAAGGAGGCGCAAGCAGTGGGTGGCAAAAATCCGAGCAAAAATCATAAAATAAATGAAAAGTTGTGTATTATATTTTTGATCACATCAACTTTAAATTGATAATCTCAATTTAAAGTATTTGAGTATTTGAGCAGTAGCCATAGTGAATTTTCAAGTCGATTTGACAAAAAATATATAATTTTTCATCAATATATGATTATTCACACCCCCACCCCCACCCTCAAAGTAGGCGGAACTTTTTTAGTCGTGAGAAAAATAGCGTTTGAGTTTATTTCCAGGACACTTGATTTTTTGGGACTAAAATTATTACACAAATTGGTTTCCATCCAAGCAGGGCTGAACCCCGCGACAAGAGCAAATGCGAAAGGCTTCAACCACATGTAGTACATCATGCAGCTGCAGCTAAGTACCAGCAAAGCCATCTTGAGGATTATAGATCAAATAAAACACGGGTTTCATTGATTTCATGCAAGATTATAAATATGAAGTTTGAAGTCGATGTGACCAAAAATACAATTTTTATTGATTTAATTAAAATTGCTGTCGAAGCGGGCGAAGCCGTGGCGGGTACAGCTAGTATATTATATTACTCTTTCCAAGAGAAGGAAAGGGTTGTAAATCTTGGTTATTGTTGAAGAAATTTGTTTAAAAAGTTGGCTTACTTTCAAATTAGTAAATTGTCGCAGGATCCAATGATGTTTCATTGCCTGTATTAGATATGAGTGGAAACTATCATTTATGTCCAGTTATGGTGTTTCATTGAACATTGTTCATATCTCGTAATATACCATAATTCTCAAAGAAAGTGCCTTCAATCGATGCTAACATGGGACTAATAGAAAAATGGACTGCCATTGACGTTAGATGCCACGTTGCAATTGTTAGTTCAGGCTTGTGTCCCAATATGGACGGTTCTGGGCCTGCGGATCGACGTTAAACTCGTCGATGTGTGATTATGGGCGATATAGGAGCTTTCGCATCTGGTCTGGTTTTATCTGGGGTCTGGGACCCTCTATAAAGTATAAAGTAATAAAAATAGCAATTTTCTGCGTTATTCATAAAAAGTCACATGCTCGCTAGAATTACGAGGATCAAGGAACTAAAAATATCATTTTTCGACAGAAAATCAATCTTCATAAAAAGATCGGCCTGTTTTGAAAAGTCTATTGCCATACTTTAAATTTGAAAATATACAGGGAGGGGTCGAAAAACAAGAAAACGTGGTATATGTATTATCAAGGGTAAACTACCTTCATTCGTTTTTGTAAACAGCAATTCACGTTACTAGGCCGGAAAATGACTTATTTAAGTACGAATTAAGATGTTTATGGACGAGGCGACGAAGGAGCCAAGTCTGGAATTTCTTGACGGGTAGTTAAACGAGATTTCACGACTGTGTATCATACGATGTTTTATTTCATACTGTGAATCTTTTTTTTCAATCGGTTCAAAAAGGAAAGTACTTTCCTGTCAAACCAATCATACATGGTGGTGCAACCAAGATGTGGTGGACGATTGTGGAAAAATGGTAAGGAATTTGAATATATTTCTTTTTGTTTATAAGAGTTAGTCAAAAAGGCCATGTTTTAAAAATATAGTCCGAGACTTATAATAAAGGAATGGGAGGCGATCAAAGTTGAGAAAGGACTCATAGTTTGGCTATTTTTTCGAGCGAAATGAAAGAAAGTATGGTAAACCAACTGACCCCTTAAACAATACTTATCGTTGAACACAATAAACACATACATTTTGAATAAAATGATTGGTTATTATACGGGGTGGTCAAGTTTTGCAAACACGACCTGTACACAATTTTTTCAAATGAATCACCCTGTATACTATATTTCTATCTTAAAGATAACGTAATTAGCTTTCAAAAAATACCATACATCATAGCTTTCTGATCATCAGTTTTCTCAGAAATCTCCCGCGAATAGAAAGTTTCATTATTATTTACTCAGTTTATAAAATTATGTGCCTTATATTAATATTGATAACTAGTCAAGTCTACTACGTATAATCATCGAACAAATAACAATAAGAAGGATCACTCTACCAAGCGCGCGAAACCGACCCGAGGGGAGCCGGAGTTCCCAACACCATACCGCGTCCACCCGGTCCGAGAATGCCAGTCTGTTCAACGACCGACTTTATCAGTTTACTAAGAGAAGCGCTGTTTACTTGTGATTTTCAAATATCGGGCACGTATGTTCTGTTCTTCGAAAACGATGTGCTGCTACACAATAAAGTGAAAGTGAGCCTTCTTATTGTTACTTGTTTGGTGGTATAATCAAGCATAATCCATTATTTTCAAGTTAAGTCTCAGTGCCACAATACTTTCAAGTAAAAAGAAAACTTATGGCTACCTACTGGCTAATTGATTGATTAAATAATTGCTAATTAATTAATCAACTTAATCCTGATGTTGTCATGGCTTCATGCATGGCCATCTATAGTTTTATAAACTGGGGAATAGTTTGTAGGGCAATGAGGAAACTTTGTATATGCGGGTGATTTCCGAAAAAACTATTGATCAGAAAAGTATGATGTATGATGTTTTTAGAAAGTTAATGATGTTATCTTCAAGATGGAAATATTATATACAGGGTGTTCTATTTGAAAAAAATGTGTACAGGTCGTGTTTGCAGAACTTGACCATCCTGTATAATAACAAATATTTTTATTCAAAGTGTATGTGATTATTGTGTTCAAGGATAAGTAATGTTTTATGAATCAGTTGGTTTTTCGATACTTTATTCTATTTCGCTTAGAAAAAGGCCCAACTACCCCTACATCCTATACTTTGGCTATATTTTGAAAACATAGCTTTGTTGACCAACTATTATGTACGAAAAAAATTATCCAAATTACTCACCATTTTCCCATAATCGTCCATCCCATCTTGGTTGCACCACCCTGTATACATAAAACCCTAGACCTACAATAACGCATAAACCTTTAGCATTGAATGTCAATAATAAAGGCCAGCTTTGTTTTTGTTGACTTACCGGTGAAATGACAAAATGTCCGTCTGTTTTTGCTTTCTGGCCCCACACTACTAACGCACCAACCTCACAAAACGTTTTTTTGTAAAAAGTAGCGTCACAGGCCTCAAGCCAGGGTTTTGCGAGCAGATATTGCCACGAAACATGAACCTCGCAATACACTTGTAAAAAACCTATCAAAGTAGGTCTTTTTTATCAAGGAATCGAATACAAATCAAAGTATAGACGCTTTCTTATAGGAAAAATTCACTTTTAAATAAAAAATCCAATTTATTTATTTTTGAAATAAGAAGTAAATTATTTTGAAAACCCTTATACTTAGAAATAGAACATAATATAAAACCCTACCTAAAATTTCACGTTGTGTCCAAAAATGTCTATAAAAGATCTTCACTGCCTTATAGGCACTTGAAAACCTTTTTTCGATACCGTGTATATTTTACCAAATAACCGACCGTTCTCATACATATCAGCCGACCGTAATGTGCTTATAATGTAATTGAAACAGTAATATCGGACCCAGTGACGTCATATGAGCAACGTTGACAAAAACGCGTCCAAGTAACGATCATACCTCACGTATTATTGTATCATGACAGGAAAACCTATTCCTGAGAAATCGGCGGATCGGTATCAGAAGGAGTACGGGTTTTTCTGCGAATGGCGCAAAATCTGCAACTTAGATAACACAGTGAACGAGAATATAGTGATGTCCTACATATTAGATATGGTAAGGGCAATTATCATTCTTGATAATTTCCTTATATCACTGGTCATTTTTAGTCAAAAAAAATGAGCTGTTCCTCATTGTGGTCCAAATACTCGATGTTGAAATCCACGTTGATAGTGAATGAAAATGTCGACATCTCCAAATTCTTCAACGTCATAGCTTTTCTGAAAAAAGAATCTGTAAATCATCAGCCAAAACAGTCCAAAGTATTAACAATAGATGAAGTCAATAGATTTATGACGGAAGCACCCACGAAGAAGTTTTTGCTATTGAAGGTGGGTCTAGTATCTACTTATGTCTATTTTTTCAAAAATGCTCTGTACCTGAGTACGGCAAATCAACAAAAAAAAACATTTATTCTAGGTAGTGGCACTGCTAGGGATTTGTGGAGGTTGTAGAAGAGATGAACTCTATAATTTAAATGATGTGGATATAGAGGACACAGGACACCAGATAGTTGTCAGTATCAACCAGACCAAAAATTACACTAAAAGAGTGTTTACAATCATTGAAGAACGTTTCCTAGACATTTTCCGTCAATATCGTAACCTACGGCCTAAAAAAGTTTCAGAAAGGGCATTTTTTATTGGTTATAGACATGGTAAATGTGTAAATCAAAGAGTGGGCATTCACTCAATAGGAGGAGCTCCCAGAAAAATTGCAGAGTTTTTGAACTTGAGCAATCCCGAAAGATATACTGGGCATTGTTTTAGAAGGACCAGCCGATGCTGGAGCAGATATGAACGGAAAAATATGTAGAAGAGTCATTGAAAGGCGAAACAAAGGTGACTCTCATGATCCAATGTGGAAGATCTTCATCAAAGCTAAGCTTCATAATCTGTGATAACCAAAGAACAATATATAATGAACTGTATTTACTCATTCAAATTAATATATTTAGCGTTTTTACAACATTTACTGCGTATTAGTTAAAATGTGTTGTGTAGACCCTTGCAAAAAAATATTAGGACGCTTTTGAACAGATATCAGTTTCTAGTCATCTTCGGATGTTAACAACAAAAGAATCAGTCTAACATTCTCACCATCAGATGGCGTAAGCGAATTTTTATTAGCGATTTTTTTCAATAAATGAATCACTATGTCACTGGATTTAGAGTGCCTTCAAATGACTATGAACAAAATTTCATAAAAATATATTCATTAATAACAAAGCTACGACAACTTGAAATTCATAAATTCTCTAAGCTAACGGTCACAAAAAAATACCTTGCATCAACAGTTTCCATGGTGATTGAATTCGTTTTATTACCTGTAACAATAAACTACAAATTAAATAACAAGATGTTTAATAGTAATTTACGTTACCAAGGCGGTAAATGACTTTTTAAATTACGAATCGAGATGTTTATGGACGAGGTAACGAAGAAGCCGAGTCTGGAATTTCTAGACAAGTAGTGTAATGAAATTTAACGGCTGTGTATCGTACATTGTTTTGTTTCATACTGTGATAATTTCTTTTAATCGGTTTAAAGTGCTTTCTTGTCTTGGAGTGATAGTCCGCCTCACATTCTTACCATGAGATGGCGCCAGTCAAACCATGTCACCACTTGGGTAATAGATAGGTTAATTATATGTTCCCAACATTCTATGTCGAGTCATTATCTAAAACCATGCTACCAATGCAATTTCACAGTCTTTGATAATGCAAAATGTCATTTTTGGAGTAGTCAACTAATTTTTTTTTTACAGTCTCTGATGATGTAAAGTGCCATTTACCGGACTGGTTTTGGGTCCGGTAAATGATACTTTACGGTACAGTATGAAATAAAAAACATAACATTTAATGAAAGAATCAAACAAACTGTAATGAACTATTTTTGCCGATAAATAGGTAATTTTACATTGACACTAAGTAGTGGCAACAAATAACTCCATCTCCATGGCAAATGTTGATGCAGGGTGTTCTTTTGTGACCGTTGGCTTAGAAAATGTATGAATTTCAAGTTGTCGTAACTTAGTTAATAATGAATATATTTTCATGAAATTTTGGTCACAGCTATATGGAAGCACTCCAAATCCAATGGCGTATTCATTTATGTAATAAAAAAAAGTACCGTGATATGCCCTAGAAATTGAAATAAAAATTTCAAAAGTTTGTTCCGTAGTAGACCATCATAACTTGAAATTTCAAAAACATGGTTGAAATCGGCTAATAACCTGAAATTTTACAGGGGTGTTTTCAATATAGATAGGTCAATCTGTATCTAATTCTAATCCAAATTTACCGGCTCTGATGATGTAATGTGTCCTTCTTGGACTGGTTTTGAGTCCGGAAAACGATACATAACAGTACAGTATGAAATAGAAAAAAACATCTTGAATCATCCACAGACTAATTCTAAAATTTCAGCTCAGTATTCCAATTTTTATTTTTCTATATACTTATAAAATTTAATGTCAAATGTATACCTTTTTACATCATTTCACCTACATGTATGGCAACGATACGATAAATGACGTAAAAAGGTATAAATTAGTATAAAGAAATATATTTTATGACTGTGGTATTTTGCGTAGAAATTATGGGAGCACGAAAGTGGTGTTTTGTGCCCGAGTGCACAAACACAACATTTAGGACGCCAACGAAAATTTTTGTGTCCATCCCAAGGCAAACATTGAAAAGAAAATCATGGTTTGCGGCAGTGGGACGGGACTTCAGAGACGTTTCTTCGAAATCAACTTTGTATTGTTGCGAGGATCATTTCGATGTAAGTTATATCTATACAGGGTGTTACAAATTCGACGTCCATCATTGGTATCTAAGAAACGATAGGAATGAGGTATTATTATACTATTTTCCAAAAATTGTCCTAAATCGTTGCTTGGTATGTATTATTCACCTCTAGTTTCGGCAGCAGCGTTTCCATTTTAATTTTTTGAAAAATATGGAGTGGGTGACGTTTTCGACCCTCACAATGTGGCAAACTTGTAGAATCGAGTAAACGAGATGAGTTATGAATCCATGTTGCGTATGCAACTTATCGTCAAAAAAAAAACTATTTGTCAAAATGTTTCAAAACATATATACTCAGTGACATAGGGAATGCAATATTTGTTCAAAGTGCTTCAATTTTTAATTTGGCAATATGTTGACCTATCACAAAGTTCAGGTGTCCTGGGATACTCTACCACAAGAAGACATCAACAACCTTATCAAATCGATGCCGCGAGGACTCCAGGAGAGGTAGCGAACAGAGGAGCATCAACATATTATCAACATTAAGGTAGGATATCTGAGTTTTTACTTGATGTTTCGGGCTCAAATTCTAATCACTAACTACTTAGTGATAGGTCAACATGTTGTCAAATTACAGTGAGCATTGAAGCACTTTCAACAGGTGTTGCATTTTCTATGTCACTGAGTATATTGAAAAAAATAGTACATTTTGTATCAAGGGCGGAAAGTAGATGATTTTGACGAGGGTATAAGTAGCAGCACGAACGAAGCAAGGGCAGATATTAGCCGAGTCAAAATCATCTTTCGTCCGTGATGCAAACAGTGCTTTTTGTACAACCAGTTTGTAATCATTTGAATAATTATGAAAATCAAAAATAAATAGTCGATCCGATACACTGCACTACACTGCTGACAAGTCAGACAACTGACGAGTGACAACTGTCAATCATGGTATTCATGGTTACAATAGGTGTGTTCCTGTATTCTTTTGTGGTGCGCATTCATTGTCACCGAGATTGTCACGTGATAAGTTCCTTTTAGTATGCTGGACTGTCACGTGGTTATTAGATTCAAAGGCGTCGGGATCCAAGGAACCGTTGCTAAGCGACCTACTTTTGCGCCCGCGGGCGCGAAAGTACTTTTAGGCCCGGCTGCCAAAATTAGCGACTTTCCGCCTGCTTTGCATGCATTGAAAAGTGGACTTCACGTGTAGGTTGTATAAAAAATACATTTACAACATCTCCATAACTTCAGCTTAAGCTTTAACTAAACTTCCTGGAAGTAAAGTTAATGTTAGAGTATTCAAGCTTCGCTGTATCTCCTACCGTTTCCAAGATGTTGAACATCGAATTTGGGACACCTCGTATACAAGTATATTAAACTTATTGTTGACTATAAAATGTGAAGTTTTGTTTTTTAGATTGAACAAGACATGGATAACTATCTACAATATAAACTAAGCAAAGTAAAGGCGCGTATGAAAAATCATGTAGTGCCCCATATATTTGCATGCCAACCAGATAGAGTAGTGCAGAAAACATCTCGGTTAACTAGGAAGAGAAGTGTCCAGAAAAAAAAAGTTGATTTCTGTGAAAATCTACCGAATGTCTAGGAAACGTGCAAAAACCGTAAAATGAGGTGAATAATGTCGAAAGTGACTCGACTATTACATAGAAAGCTAACTGACTGTTCGTTTTTATAAATTAAGACGGGATTTCTAAATGTTGGTACCCCACTCCGCTTTCCCCTCATAAAAGGATGTTTCAAATGTTGAAAGAAGTTCGTGGTGATGGTTTCTTGTGCCATGATAAATCTTGTGAAATTATTTTTTTTAAATAAAAGAACAATTTTTTGTCGATTGGAATTTTAATTTATACAGGGTATTTATTTGAAAACTGAATCGCCGACATTCTGCGAAACTAGATAGATTTGTTATAATTAATAACCAGAACAAAACATGAACTCGAATTGTCAAGACATAGGCATCGGGAAAACAGTTTTCGCTATTCAAACATGATCTACCGGCAAAAAAATAGGACGGATTAAAGAGGAACTTCCAAAAAACTGCCACAATATATAAAGTTTTCACCCAAAAAAACCCCAAGTTCCAATTTTCGCGAGTTTTTGATGTTTCTCTCAAGAAATAAACCAAAAAATCGAAAATGAAATTCAAACTTTCCGGAAATCATATTTTAAAACAACTTTGATTCTTAGGCGAGTTCGATGCATTGCAATAAATAAATTATAAGTACATCTCCTCGGTAGTGTGAAATTGTATGGTTAGCAATATTATTTAGTTCCAACGGAATAATATAATGCTGACAAGAGGAATTGAAGTCAAGGTAGAAAATCGTGATTTCGGGAATTAGTTAGGCCCGGGTGTCGGAAGTTTGTCCTAAAACGCGTATTTCAAGTGTTAGAAAATGAAAATGTGCCACTTGAATAATAATAATAATAATAATAATTATGAAGATATGAATGTAAGATATGAATGTAAGTATATTTTATATTCTATATATTCAAGTAAACGTTAACAAGTATTTCCTTTATCACCTCGATCCCAAGTCGCACTACTACCCCCGGTGTGACAATACCTTTCAAATCTCGGGCGCCACCCTCTGATTTTATGTTGTAGAAAGCCCACGACAGTGGGCTCGGATTCAATCAATCAATCAATCAATCAATCAATTTATTTCAGAAACATTTTGCTACAATTTTTTTTTATACAAAATAATATCGATACATTGAAATAAATATTTAAGCCTAGAAGAAACAACAATTTGTCTCTTGTTTAAGCTGATTTGTTAGTGGTCGCTAATCGGGTTTAATAGTCACAATTTTGTTTTTTTTTTTGTCTCATTTCAGGAATTTTGTCACAATTTAGGTTTAAATGCACAATATTTGATAAACTTATATAATAAACAATTTATGGTATATCTATGCTATATATTCTTATGTACTTTTTATTAAAAGAAGCAGTATATTTCTCGTCTGTCTATCTGTAATAGCCATTGTTTCAATTCTGACTGAAAATGTTTGTAGTAAACTATATCTTTTAGGCTCTTAGGCAGCACCTTGGAGCTAGTAATTGTATTGATTTATGTCCTATTTCCTTCCTACTTCCAGGTACCTCCATACAATCTGCTTTGAATCTTGTGTTTTTTTCGTGCGTGACTGGGTGTAGGAAGATCTTTCGTTTATTTACCAATGACAACACTTTTAAGAAATATAATTGTCTCAAGTCAAGTAGCTTAGTCTCTTTAAATAGAATGTTACTGGAATATGTCTTCTCCTTGTTAAAAATAATTTTCAATATTAATTTTTGGATCACATCCAAACTTTTTAAATAACAAGCCCTCACACTACCCCAACCAGAAATTCCATAATTAAACTGTGATTGCACGAGTGCGAAATATAATTTTCGTAGCTGTTCTTTTTTTAAATATGTTTTAAGGTAGGAAAAACGGGTCACCAGATATCTGGTTTTTGAAACCAGATATTTTATTTGTTTATCCCATCGCAAATGTTGGTCTATCATAATTCCAAGGTACTTTACGCAATCTGCTCTCGATATTGTAGTATTTTCTTGGGTGCGTAAAAAGCGAAAATCTGGAAGGCCATTTGTATATGAGGAGAAGGGGACAAATTTAGTTTTTGTTTGGTTGAGTGTGAGTTTGTTGCTTTGAAACCACTTGAATATATTGTTTAGGTCAAATTCTGCTTTGTTTCTTACATCCATCCAAGATTTTCCTGAGTAAAAACTTACCGTATCATCAGCAAAACTGATAACAGTACCCATCCAATCTGTTTCTAGGAAATTATTCATATACAAAGTGAACAAAAGCGGTCCCAGTACCGTTCCCTGTGGTACTCCACATGTTATACCCCTGCGTCCGCTCTTGACATTATCTATATTAACATATTGCATCCTGTGACTCAAATAACTTTTAAACATATTCAAAACACTACCTCTCAGGCCAATTTGCTCCAGTTTTATGATTAATTTTTTGTGACATACGGTATCGAAAGCCTTGGTTAAATCAACAAATATACAAAGGGATGCTTTTTTCTGATCTACTGCTTGATAAATTTCTTGCGTTAAACTAGTTATTGCGTCTTCGGTCGACTTCCCAATCCTGAACCCAAACTGTTTTTTTGATAATAGATCATATTTTTCCAGAAATGAAACAACCCTTTTTTTAATAATCTTCTCAAAAATTTTGGAGATATTCGAAATTAGGGAAATTGGTCTATAGTTTTCTAGTTCTGTTTTTGATCCGCTTTTAAGGTGCGGTTTTATTTCCCCCAATTTTAAAGCGTCTGGAAACGTCCCGATTTTGAAACTAAAATTGATGAGATAGACTAACACTGCTACCACTTCATTTGCAACCTCTTTGATTGTTTCAGAACGTATTCCGTCAGGACCGGGGGCTCTCTTTGATCTGAGCTCTTTAATAACTAGTTTCACCTCCTCATCTGTTGTTTCTCTAAGGAAATATAAACTATTTTTAGAATATTTCGTCTTTTCTTCAAAGTTACTAGTTATATCCATTTGTTTTGCTAATTTTTCGCCAATTTCCGAAAAATATTTGTTGAAATGATTGGCTATCTCTATTTTAGTTGTAACTGATTCGGTCTCTGTAAGGTCAATTTTTTCAATCTTTGGGTTTTTGAATGACTTTTTACATAATTTGTTTACGCAGTTCCATAGAGCTTGTGATTGGTTTTCGTGTTCGGAGATTT
Source organism: Orchestes rusci (assembly GCA_958502075.1). NCBI lineage: Eukaryota > Metazoa > Arthropoda > Insecta > Coleoptera > Curculionidae > Orchestes > Orchestes rusci. The sequence continues at coordinate 8,225,952 of OY293304.1, read as the reverse complement.
TTCTTTGTGCATAGACCCTTTTTCTTTGTTTTATAGTTTTAACCAACTCGTTTTTGATGTTTTTATAACGATTTTTGAGCTCGGTATCTTCGGGATATTTCAAACATTCATTATACATTGAATTTTTTATTTTTATTCGGTTTAATAGACCTTTTGTAATCCAATCATTTTTACCGTTCTTTGTATTTGTCTGTTTTATTGTTTGTGTGTTGTCTGTTATTTTTTCCTGCAGTATGCTTATAAAGTTTAACACAGCGCTATTCAAGTTCGCAGTGTGAAAAACCGAGGTCCATTTTTGTTTTCTCAAATCACTTTTCAAGTTTTTATAATTTATGTATGATTTTGTGAATGATGTGGATCTTGGTGTGGAGTTGATTGATGATTCAAAGGTAAGAGCAATGGGATAATGGTCCGTGATATTAAAATCAATTACGTACGATCTCGAATCCCGAAAACAGTCTTCATTTTTCCCTTTAACATAAATGTGGTCAAGACATGTCTTCGTCAATGGTCTCGTGAAACATTTGTTTATATATGATATGAACCCATATACTGCCAAGATGCTCTTGTAATCTTCTATAGAGCTTTTATCTTCTTTGAGCAAATCTAGATTTATGTCGCCAATAATTATGTGTTTCGTCCTGCATTTATTCGTTTCTAGATATTCAGAAAGTTTTCCTACAAAAACATTTTCATTTATTGAGGGTGATCTGTATATACATGTCAGAAGAATTTTTTTTTCATTTTTCCCTATGAGAAGTTCGACGCATTTTACATCTCCGATGAATTCAAAACGAGTTTCTACGTCTATCATTTCCTTGACAAAAACGACGATGCCATCGCATCTATTGAAGACTCCCTCGTTATAAATTGCAATATAACCATCCAGATGAAATATTTGTAAGTCGCCAATAATATGTGTCTCAGACAAGACTATTATTTCAAATTTTTCCTCAATCAGTTTTAGGAAACACACGAATTCTGTAAAGTTGGTTTTTATTCCACGAATATTCAAGTGGAGAATTCTGAAGTTGTTACTGCTGATAAGCTGCTGGTTGAAAACATTTAAATTTCTGATCAGTTGCGGAGTTTTTGTTTTTTCTTCGAGGTCTCTTAGAAATGGATCCATTTAATTTAATTGTCGTAATTCAAGATCAGTTAACTTTATTGTTTATTTTATTAATGGTTCGATATGCTATGTTTTATATCAATATCATACCTATACGTATTTAGGAAAAATAGTTAAAAAATAGTGATAAAAAACACACCCGTATTTACTCTTATTATTTCCAATTCCTCCCCAGAAATCTTTCTACATGCATACCAAAGACCCCAACTACTCTACCAAAAATATGCTAAGCTAATACTAGAAGCACCTAACTATGTATAAACTTTACCAATCAATTACTAATTTTTAAATTTACTCTTTTTGGATCGAGTACCAATTCCCGCTTCACGTGTCGGAGTATGATTAGGTTTCCGTTTATTAGTCTTCTCCAGGTCTGAGTCAGATTTAAGTGGTGCGTTTTCTTCTTCCTCTTCAGTTGACTCCAATTCTTCAGATTCCTCAGAGCTGTTGGTATTGTTCGGACGTTTTTGTTCCAGTTGACTTGCTGTATACAATTTATTTTCTATTTCAATGTGGAAACCTCTTATTTTAGCCGTTTTGTTTTCTTCTCGTGCTCTTGCTAGATGTTTCCTCAAGACTTTAATTTCTTCCCTGTTCTTGTCGCAGTAATCGTTCGAGATGGCAAAACCAGTTCCTTTTAGACGTCGTAATTTTTCTCCATCTTTGAAGAGCTCTGATTTTTTCAGGTATGATATAAATTCAATCAATATTGGCGAATTTGTATTTTTTCCAACCCAATAAATGTTATTTATGTCCTTGATAGATAAGTTCAAGGAAAAAAGGTCATTTAGTTTTTCTAGCGTTCTCTCAACAAGAACAGCTCTATTTTCAACTTGTAGAGGACCAAACAACAATACGTTATTTCTCCGTAACTTCCTCTCGGTTAGCCTCGATTCAAGTTGTAATTTTTCAATTTTTCTGTTTGCAGAATCTATTTTTTTGGCCACTCTTTGTTCACTTGTTTGTATTTGTTTGCAAAGGGTTTGTGTCTGTTGTGAGTTCTGTTCTGCTAACAATTTGTACATTTCAGCAAATGATGTAGGCTCATTTTCCATATTAGCGATGTTTTCCACTGTGCATCAAGATGTCCAAATGATCGTAGTATCCTTGTTTCTGGTCTACTCCAAAACACAGAACCATCCATGTAGGTAGTCCGCTCCCGGTGAAACGGAGTAAAAAACCATCAACATAAGATAACCAAGTGTACGTGTGGGTAAAATTTCAAGTGAATAATCATGAATTCAGTACCCAAAACTCGCACTATCAATCCTAGCCACTCTTTTTGGACTATTTCACACTATAGACCGTTTGGAGCGATTTTTTTTACACTATAATACTATTTTAAGCGAATTTGAAGATACTCGATTTAAATACACATGCTACGGGGCCGTGCATCGTGCGTTCGATTGCATTTAGACAGTAAAAAAAGATATTAGAAGCACGGTTAGGGAGCATTTTCCGGATTTTCCTAAGGATTTGAATTCATGAATTTAATAATACAAAACGCGGTTATTTCTTCCAAGAGTGCATTTCACCTTATAACGGAATTGTCTGTCCACTAGGTGTGTTTGTTATGCTCCACTAGTGCACACATTTCTACACTACAACACTCAGTGTGGCTTTGTTTGTGAAATGTTTGTCTGTTTTTTAGGATAGAATATCTTTACTAGTTTGGTGAAGATATTCTATCTTAAAAAACAGACAAACGTTTCACAAACAAAGCCACACTGACTGTTGTAGTGTAGAAAAGTGTGCACTAGTGGAGCATAACAAACACACCTACTATAGCAGCCTCAACATTCAGCAAAAGCCCAAAGATGGCTTACTGGGTACAGTGATAAGACTACTTGTAACAAACTGAACGTTGGAAGGAGAAACACTGTCAGAATAGGAGCATCCTCTTTCTGTACAGACCTTAAGGTGGCTTGGGCGTAGTGCTTGGAAGTGTGATTAAAACTCAACAACTTGAAGATATTCGGAAATAAGACACAGCAGTCTTAGTCCAGTAATCCAAGGTCAGAAACGGCATTTCCAGGATAAAAATGTAGAGTTTTTTCTCACTGGTTCTATATGTTTTTTGGTGTGGTGAATCCGAATCTGAGGTTTTCTACCTCGCCAGGTGTCGGATTTACAACGAAAATTGCAGAAAACCTCAAAATGTTGGCACTTTTCAGTTTTATAGGTATAACTCGAAAACTAAGCGTTTTTTGATGATAACTATGAAATATCAAATCAAAGTAGACAAAATTTCCTACAAATATGTGTAATCACTTTTAACTCTGGACATTCCATGACATCGATAGATCGGGTGGAAAAGATGGCCTCTTTTGACTTTCCGTCAAAAAGTTGATAACCATTATTTTGAGTTCGCGCTTTATACACTTTCAAAATCAATTATTTTATGACTACCTGATGGATGTAACATCTTAGGAGTTGGCAAACGTGAGTGAGGTCCATATTATACACTCATGTTCAGAAAAATATAGCACATGCCTAAAATTTCATGAAACTTCTGTCACGTTTATGTGGTGTAATATTAAAGGTACTAGGTACTATCCTTTGTTCAATTATTGTGACATTTTCACGAAGCACATATATATATTTAGCCCGCCTTTCGAATGTTGGTAGCTATTTTCATCCAAAGTCACAAAAAAGAAAAAGTATCGTTTTCAACCCTTCTCTTAAACGTCAGAAAAATGCCCTAAACCAATTTTTCAAGAAACTCGTTAGGACTCGTGAACTGACAAATGTATTGAAGTCCTCAAATGCACCATTAGTGCCTTGATCACTAATGTAGAATCAAAGTTTCATCACATGTTTGACAAGTGCTATTTATCTGACCAAGGGTGTATATGAACCTCACTCATGTTTGCCAACTCCTTAGATGTAACCAGGACATACGAGGTAGTCATGAAATAATTTAATTTGGAGGTGTATAAAGAGCGAACTCAAAATAAAATTGTCAACTTTTTGACGGAAAGTCGAGAGATGCCATCGTTTCTGCCCGATCTATCGATGTCATGGAATGTCCACAGTTTAAAGTAATCAAAATATTTGTAGGAAATTTTGTTTTTTCATTGTTATCATCAAAAAACTAAAAAAAGTGCCGACATTTTGAGGATTTCTGCAACTTTTGTTGTGAAGCCGACACCTGGTGATGTCAAGGTTAATTGATATGTAGAGGTTGCGCCGTAACTAGGGAATCGGAAATCCACGAACGATAAACCGAATCGATCCCGTCACCGAGCTCCATTATTGACATTCCTGTCATCGGTGTGTCCGTATTTCAGGGTCTTAACACTTTTTTTACCGAGTGTCGGCCGTTTTTAAACGTGTTTGAGGGTAAGTTATCACACTGCTTTTGGTATACAGTGAAATATCTTCTCATTATCAAGTAAAAACCATATTCTATCTTTTTTTTAGATGTGTATTTGAATTTCAGAACTGGATCGGAGCCAACTGACGTCATTTTTGTCTGAATTCTGATTCGTCCGAAACCCGAACGTATAACGACGCAACCTTACTTCTATCGATTAACCTTGTGGTGATGTAGGTAGCAGACCTCACATTCGGATTCAGCAGAAAACATATAGATCCCGTGAGAAAATTGTCCTGGAAAGAACCTTCGCTTTTTGGAGAATCTTTGACAAAAACGGTTTGGGAAATTAGGATAGTTTGAATGGATTGAACTTGGTAAACCTGCGAAAATCACGTGACTCAAGCTTGATAATCGTAAAGAATCCCCTTTTCGTAAATGAGCAATGGCGATATTATGTTAGGGATCAATCCATCCACCCACAAAACAATAAATCCAATGTTTTGTGCATCCACCTGAATGCACTAGAAGTGAGCATCTTCAAAAGGCATCGACTTCCTAAATCAGGACATCGATTACTTTGGCGGAGGGTGAGAAGCATATAAACCATTCAAAACTTGCCAATGGACAATGAAAAAATTTACAATCTACACCTATTTTGCGAAAAACATTTTTGTGGGGATTCAATTACAGGGTTCCAAGAGAAGCTTGGAAAAAACTACTGTTCCAACTTGTATCTAACCTGAGTTCCTGTTCCTGACCTATTTAATGAATGTTAGAACAAAAATAATTTTATATGCAGAGTGTTACATGCCAATGATCTATTACATGCAGGTAGCATTTATGAATGAGTTTTCCAGCATTATTAAGGTAAGATACCTAGGCCATTTTTTACTTGTCAGATTTGAATGAATGTTTGTAAAAATGAATAAATACAGGGTGTCTCACGGTCTATGGTACCTTAGACGTTTACGGAAAACTAGACATAGGATCCAATCGGATCCATCTGAAAATTTGGCTCAGCACATAATCGAGTATGATCTATATTTTAAAAATATTTTCAGTTCTGCAGTGTTGCCGCTTCTACCCAAAAGTCGTGGCAACTTTCTTATTTTAAATGGACCACCCTGTATATTATTATTTTTTTGGATTCCTTGACTGATTCTAATCACTTTTGCTTGATATACTCCTATACCTATCGGCAGCGGTTTTCGAGATATAAATTAATTTATAATATTTTTGTCGTAAAACACATCAGTGGATTGAGTTCAATAATTTCGTACTTGAAAACGGTGGAGAGTTGAAATTGCTATGCCGACTAGAGGAAGGTAGGTTTATATGGTTCCAATGGAGAAACCGATCTGAAAATATACAGGGGTGTTTCAAATTTATTAATCTTTTTCCTTCACACAAAAATGATAAAAAATCATTCTTTTTAAATGGAACCCCCTGTATATTACTTAAAAAATAAAAAGACCAATAAATTTTCTTTCAAATGGTATCCCATGTTCCTATACCTAAACCTTCAGGTTCTACAAGAAATTTTTTTTTATTGCATACGTAAGATAAAAATTATTTCCTCATATGCATTGGAAAGATCTTCACAAGCACAAAATGGGTCCACTTCCTTTAAAATTAATTCGTATAATATTCCCCATTTAAATATGGCACCATTAGTTCCAAGTCCATCCACTTCACTGATGGCGCTAACAATAATCCAACCTCCTCACTATAGTCAGACGGCACTCTATAGGGGTTTCTTTATGCATGATAATCAGAAAAGCGGTAGTTAGGCCCGTATTCTCCGATTCTACAGTTAAACGCCTTCAACTAAGCGCGTTCAAATAGTTAAACGTCCTCGACTTTTTCTCGGTATGCACCGTGCTAATTTTCGCAACGTTTAGTTAAACCTAGAGAGAGGTCGGCAACGTTGGAAATTTGGGAACTTTTTGGTGGTATTCAAGTTGATTGGAGACCATATGATGTTGACAGTTGACATTAATGCCTGGTTTACATTCAATTTCACTTCGAAGTGCAAGTGATAAATTTCCCTTTGCCAAACGAAAATCATACGCTACCATCTACATTGTTTTGGCGTGAGCGTGACTTTGAACACATATTCGATGTAGATGGTATCATATGATTTCCGTTTGGCTAGCGGAAATCTGTCACTTTCTCTTCGAGATGAAATTGAATATAAACTTCACATAATGCATGGTATATTTGAAATAATTTGAATATTTTTTGATAAATAACTATTGTTTTAATACATGGACGTAATTATGCTTAATCTTGATCTTGATGCAGAAAGGAACAAAACGAAAAATCATCAGAAATGAGATTTTTATTCAGGATGATTGAAAAATATCCATGTTTGATAATGATCATGCAGAAGTGAACCACACGAAAATCGCATTCATAAGGTTGAAGATTATTTTCTTATTATTATATTGAATTATTTCCGCCATATGAAGTTTAAACCTATAGTTTTTTCCAAGTTTAATATTTGTGTCTGGGTCAATTGTATTTAGGTACGCATAGAATTATTATTTTTTTTTATGATACGCGATTTTGGCTTGATTTTTCTTTTCCCCTCAGCACCACCTCACCTATAGAACCAATAATTTTAGTGCTATTGATAAAATGATAATATCTACGGGAAAAGGACAGGAAGCTAATTAATTTAAATTAAAATTACGTGGTGAATTATTATTTTACGGACATCCCAAAACGTGATATTATTTGAATAAAACCATTTTGTACTTTGATTATTTCATCAATTATTGCAAATGGCATTTTGATTTATCTTGAAACCACACTATGGCATTGCTGACTTTGTAGATAACACAAAAAAAAATGAAATCTGAAAAATGACATAACGTTCATTGAATTATTAAAATGGTATTATAGTATTTTTTATTTTTATGTAAATACATGCAAAAACTATTATTATGTCTAAAATATCGGCTTCAAGAAGTAAATTCGTCTCCAGACTCCTCCTAGTAAAAAATAAAATAAACACACTCTGTACAAGCTAGGTTTAGCTCGTAGATTACACTTGCTCAACTCGGTTCGGTTGAGCAGCGGAAAATATAGAGTTTACTGCCAGAGAGCAGCCTCACTCTCTGCTATGGCCAAGTGGGCTTGGGCACAGTACATTTGTTGAGTAAAACAACGTTTTTGAGTAGTTGTTGAATACTGATTTATTCTCATCGCACATCACAATAAATAGTAAAGTCTATTATGACGCTGAACTTGACATTGCAATGAGATTCTCTACTACGTGCTGATTCATGATTGTATGAATCACTGACCTGCGGAAGCCACATACCGAATATTTACTAATTATGTTATTGTTGTACTGGCGTACTCAACTATTTGTTTTATGTGGGTTCCGATAGTTCAACCTTGCTTGATCTAGTTCATTGAATTATATTCTTAAATTATGTGAAAGGAGTAAAGATGATAATACATGGTTAATTGTTGCAATTAAACATTCTGCCGCCTCTCAGCTATGGACGAACGAATTAAATAAATATTATATAAATAATAGAGTTGCAGAAATCAGGTTAGGTACGTTATAGATAGTGGGTTAATAATTATATAACTGTGAATGATAGAGTTGTAAAAAAAATAGGTTACGTTATAGAGTGTTCTGCCGCCTCTCAATAATGGATGAACGTAGCGACATCAACGTATGTATTCGTTTTGGCCTTGTTTGTCCGCTTTCTGTTTTTTTCCTCTTTTGCCGTCTCCTGATGATCAGTGTAGCTAATACGCCATCCTAGGGTCACCATAATGAGGATGGCTATTGCCGTGATGCTGCTGATGATGACTGCGTGCTGATGAATGCTGCGCCATCCCGTGTCATGGATCCTATCTTTGAGGTCCCTCTCTTCTTGTCTTAGCTCTGTAGAGCAATCTGTTTGCCTGAGTATCGGCTCGGTGGCTTGATATGAAGGTTCATGATTGATCGGGCTGGTATTGAGGATGATGGGCAATGTCTTGGAGTGCATGGGCTCGGTGGCTTGGTACGGAGAATCATGGTTGATCAGGCTGGTATCGAAGATGATGGGCAATGTTTCGGAGTGTCTGGCTAGAGCAGGAACGGTTGCAGTCATTCCTGTTGTATTTAATACAACATCTTCCCGGGCGCCTGGACAGATTACAGCGAGTGTTGCTGAGGGGTTTGCCGTAACCATCCAATCATTGTAGACAATTGTTTCCTCACTCACTAAACTTGACTGTCGTTCTACCCTTGGACAGGATATTTCTGGTAAGTCTGGCAGCTTGTCTAGTAGTTTGTTCTCGTCACTTTTTTGAATCAGATCCCATGCTGAGTAGTGGTTGCTTGCGATTGCTTCCAGCTGTTCTATTGGCTTGCTTGTTTCTTCTTTGGTCGGTGTCTCCAAGTAGTTTAGTTCGTTTGCGTTGGTTAATGCAGAGTTTTCATGGGTCTTGGTTTTGGAAGTATCACAAAATGTAGGCTGGTTTTGGTCGTTGCTTTTGGAAGTATCAGGAAATGTAGGTTGGTTTTGGTCGTTACTTTTGGAAGTATCACGAAGTGTGGGTTGGTTTTGGTCGTTTACAACTTGATAAAATTGTCTGCGGATTTCTTCGTACATGTTATGAGCGAGATATGCATTTTCATGTTTTTCTTCGTAGAATAAGATTTCTTCGTGGATGTCCTGGATCCTCTCCCACTGCTTGTGAACTCTTTCCATAAGGAAATTGTAGAGATACTCTCCTTTGTCTAGTTCCAACTCTGACTGTATGTCCGTAAAAAGGTCTTTTAGTTGTTCTATTCTGAACTCTTGTATTTTCAGTCGCTTTTGTTGGCTGTTGATGGTAGGGCTTAATTGTTCGGCTTTTGGGCATGTTCGTAGGTAGTCCAAGCATTCGCCATATTCGGCAACCATGTAGTGGAAGTATGACCTGGTGTTGTAGGGATGGTCGAATGAGTCCTTCAGTCTATTGATTGCTCTGTCGTTCTTGAGGGCATCCTGCCATAATCTCTCCAGGTGGGATAAATGTTTGTGTATGTAGTAATCCGTTTTTTCGTTTTGTGAGTCGTTTTTGCTGTTGCTTAGTATCTGGACGATCTGCATTCCCACCTTTTTTTGCTCTTCTGCCAGGCGATCAAGTTCGTTCTTGTTTTCCATTGTGGCTTATTGGTTGCCTTATGTTGGATTCACTTTAGGATGGTTGAATAGCGGGCATCTGATGGACTGGATTCGTAGTTTGGATAGTGAGCCTCTGTGGACTGGATTTGTAGTTTGTATTTGTAGTGAGTCTCTGTGGACTGGATTTGTAGTGAGCCTCTGATGGACTGGATGTGTAGTGAGCCTCTGTGGACTGGATTTGTAGTTTGTATAGTGAGCCTCTGTGGACTGGATAGTTTGTATTTGTAGTGAGCCTCTGTGGACTGGATTTGTAGTGAGCCTCTGTGGACTGGATTAAGGATTTGTGGTGAGCCTCTGTGGACTGGATTTGTAGTTTGGATAGTGAGCCTCTGTGGACTGGATTTGTAGTTTGTATTTGTAGTGAGCCTCTGTGGACTGGATTTGTAGTGAGCCTCTGTGGACTGTTGTAGTGAGCCTCTGTGGACTTGTGGACTGGCTGGACTGCAGGCGGGTTGCTGCAGTTTTAGGGTTGCTCGAAGGACCAATGTACAAGCTAGGTACAATATATCCGGCTCGAAGGACCAATGTACTAGGTACAATATATCCGGCTCGAAGGACCAATGTACAAGCTAGGTACAATATATCCGGCTCGAAGGACCAATGTACTAGGTACAATATATCCGGCTCGAAGGACCAATGTACTAGGTACAATATATCCGGCTCGAAGGACCAATGTACTAGCTAGGTACAATATATCCGGCTCGAAGGACCAATGTACTAGGTACAATATATCCGGCTCGAAGGACCAATGTACAAGCTAGGTACAATATATCCGGCTCGAAGGACCAATGTACTAGGTACAATATATCCGGCTCGAAGGACCAATGTACAAGCTAGGTACAATATATCCGGCTTATTGTTTGATAATAGACAGACATGACAGGTACCTTGTTGCGTTTTACTGTCGTCTCACATCGAAGATCGAATCTCCCGAACTCAATCTTACTTCTCGCAAAGTGATGGAAGATGGATGGAAGCAGTCCCTATCCCTATACTTCCTCTGAGATGTTAATGATCCACTTGTCATTTGGCAACGTCGGACTAGCTTGACTCCATGTCATCTGTCTTTGCTGTCAGGATTCAGGCTACATCTAAGATTGTAATTATTTGTATACAAACACAAACCCCAAATAAATAATAATTATAATGTGACTTTCTTTAATTCATAAAAAAATGGAAAGTGAGGTAAAAATGGAGCTTTGCTGTAGAACTTGTCTGAAATCCTGCGATACTTTGACTGCAATAGACGCAAATGATGAGGGAGATTCAGTGAAAATCATTTATAAATTGATTTTCTGTATTTCAGATATTGTAAGTAAAATGTAGCTTTTCTCCATTAATTATTATACTTTACTGTTATCCAACGTTGAATTTATCAACTGTAACGCATAGGCTGCGTAGTTTCTCTATTTTTGAAAAATATTGACTTGTCCAGTGATTTCCCAAAATATTTTTCTATTAGGATTGGCTCGACAAACAATTTCCCACGTTCATCTGCAACGAATGTCTCATCCTGTTGCGAACTTCCTACAATTTCCGCAAATCCTGCGTCACAACAAACGACATTTTTCAAAAATATCTCAAATCGAAAAAACAGTCTGCTGATCAAAATTCTGATAAAACCTCGGATAAAACTGAGTCCATGGAGGTGGTGGATCAGGAGGAAATTATAAAAAGTTTATCTTTGATTCCTGAAGTTGAAGATATTGAAGTTAAAGAAGGTACCAAGCTGGAGTGGGGTTTTAAAGAAGGTTGATGAACTCTCATTTTAGAAATGATCGATACAAGCGAATCTGGACTATTAAACTTGATTAATGACGAATCGCTTTCAAATGATAACTGCAGCTCAAATTCTAAAGGTAAGTCAGTTTTTATTAATATTTCGTCATTTGCACTTCTTCTTTTCCCATTTTTCATAAAAAATGGAAACATGATCAAAAACAGGGAATATCATCAAAAAACATAGGCTCGCCTATATCCTTTATCCATATCAATAATCGTAAAAATTGATTGAGGTAATTTGCAGCCGGCAACAATGTGAACTGTCAGTTGTCAGTAGGTGACAGATGTCACGGATTTAACGGTGTTGAACGTTTTCAAATTTCAGATTTAAGGGTCGATAATATAAACTTTAATTTTCATTTACTATGTTAAGAAAGAGGGAAACACATCTAATAAAATGTGTCCTTCAAAATAAAATGAATATGCGAAAAAAGAATTTAAAGCAATAACATTCATGATAAAACTCGAGCAGCACAAATTGGTCGGGGCAAGGGTCGGGGCGATGTCCAAAATGTACAGGGTGATTCGCTTTCAGCGACAGCGTGCCAGATCTCGTAAACTATACATCATAGAAACCCAGGGAAAAAATCTGTAGAGTAATGTGCCCAAGAGAGAGAGAATGCTGGAAATATATTTTAATCTTCTAGGATCGCCACAAGGGGGCGTAACGGTACCGTGAAAACCGAAAGTCGATAAATTTTCGACATTTTTCCCGGTGAACTACCAAAACAGATTATGGAAACATATTTTGGACGATATTCTCACTTATAATCTCCCTAGAGCTCGAATTATTTCCGGAAATTTTGTCGAGTTGCGAATTTTTTGAAAATTTTCTCGAGGCGCAAACCTAGGGAAATTTTCTTGAAAAATTCGCAACGAGAACAAATTTCCGGATTTTTAATTCGAGCTAGCGGGAGATTCGGCAAGAAAATTTCATGCCAAAACTGATCATTGGAAATAACATAACCCAGGACTCACCTCGCATTTAGTGGAAGAAACCAACGGCTCCTTACTCTACTCGCCATTGAGGAAGAAAGAAGGGAATCAGGATTTTATAAAACATTTGGAAGTTATAACCAATCTTGTCCATAATTGATAACATTGCAACTTTGTATTGGAAGTTGAAAATAAATCATTTATCAAAAATATTTGTCAGTGTTTTTAACAGCTGTCAAGCACTTGCGGCTGGATGTAGCTCCCATGCACCAACCACAGTGTTGCCGTTTGCCTTATCTCTGTCTGTGAAAGTTGGGTTGGGTGGGATTGTTAGGGAGAGTGGGGACGGCAACACTGTAATCATATGGGAGCTACATCCAGATGCAAAGCCAGGGAGATTTCCACTTATTAATCTTTCAGTCACGTGATTATGAGCAGGGTATTTCCGATAAAATTAGGTCGTTGCCATAGCAACATAATAAAATGCAAGCCTATGATTGGTTTGTATTGACTGGTAGGAAATTTTCTACAAAATTGCCCCTCGACACTTCTCTCTAAGTTGTCAGATAAGACAGCTACATGCTAACTTGATGTTACTAAATTGCCTATAACTTCGAATTTCCTTAAGCGATTTGACTGTTCTTAAGCTCATTTTAAAGAGGAAAATCTGCTTTTTCTTGTGCATTTACTCGGGGTCGATTTTAATCGCATAAGCCGACCACACAACATGAATTGTGCAAGTCAAACTTATATTTCAGGTTTTTTTGAAATTTTCAAACGCAAACCCCCTAAATAGATGCCTCCATCGTGTGATTTGGATAATTTCCTACCACTTCCATGCAGGTAATTTTTCTATATCCTTTGAAATAGAAGAATTAGGGATACTTAATCAGGATTCCTCGAGAAATACTTCTGAAACAGCCCCTGTAAATTTGAATGTGTCAAAAAGATTGTAATGCCTTGCCAACGGCGGGAATTTTGAGCATTAGCACTATTTTTTTTTTTTTTTTTCAATATTTTTGGAATAAGGTGTTCACTGGTACATCGTATTATCTTTGGCGTGTGGTGCACTGTATTCTACTTGACGGCGGCTCGTAGAAAAAAAAAACGAAAAATAGTTGGCATTCTCGCGTATTGGCTTTTCTTTTTAAAATTATCTCAAGAAAATGTTAAACGCTAATCAAAAGAAATCTGATGTGTATATTTTTGACACTTTCAAATTCACAGGGGCTGTTTCAAAAGTATTCCTCGAGGGATTCCTGATGAAGTTTCCGTAACTCTTCTATTTCAAAAGATAAAAGATACATGAAAGTGAAAATAGGAAATTATCCAAGTAACACGATGAAGGCATCGATTTGGTGGGTTTGCATTTGAAAATTTCGAAGTAATTAGTAACATCAAGTTTGACGGCCTGTGGTTGTCTTATTTGACAATTTAGAGAAAAATGTCGGGGGGCAATTTTGTAGACAATATCGCCCAAAATCTGTTTCCATATTCTGTTTTGGTATCTCACAAGGGAAAATTTCGAAAAAATGTCGATTTTCTGTTTTCACAGTACCGTTACGTCCCCTTGCGGCGATCCTAGAAACTTGAAATATATTTTCTTAGGCACATTACTGTACAGGGCTTTTCACTTAAAACTCCCCACGTCAATATCTCGGAAACGAATAGGAATATTTGATTTCTGTAAAAAGTAGTCAATGTATGGGGTCGAGTAGTTATTTTTCACAGTTAAAAAAATTCGACGCCCACCAAGACTAAAGCGTCGCGACGCATCGAAAATATCAATCGATTGCAGGGACTTTGAAATTACGCGCATGCTAAAGTACATGTTATTTATAAACTTTTTTGTTATTCAGTCGAACTCATTTATTCTACTCAGTTTTGAGATATACAGTGTGTCCAAGATAACGATGTCTATCATGGGGATCTTGAAAACCGTGAGAGATACAAGGTCGGTTAAATGGAGGCAAAGTTGCGTATTTTGATGCTTAACAAAATGCCGTTCTGAAAGCCATGAAATTCCGACTAAGTCCGAAATTATCCGAAAAAAACCGAAATTTTTCAAAATTGTTTTCATTTTTTTCTGACCACATTTGAAAAGATATTTCGAAATGAATGGAACTTCTTCATTGCCACTTTTTGCCCTTTACAAGATAGCGTTATCAAATTGAAGAACCGACGTTTCGTCTATGAGCAGCCATCATCAACTTTGTTTTTTCAAATACGGTCCTGGATTTTTTATCACGGATTTTGAGAGCCTCTTATGTTCCTAAAACAACGATGTATCGCACTTATTAAAAAAAAGTAGTTTGTTTTTGATCCTATTAAAAATGTATTTTTTGTCTCTCTCTAACACATGAGTTCTTATAGAAAAATCCACCAACATAATTTTTTTGAATAATTGCGATACATTGTTGGTTTAGGAACATAAGAGGCCCTCAAAATCCGTCATAAAAAATCCAGGACCGTATTTAAAAAAACAAAGTTGATGATGGCTGCTCATAGACGAAACGTCGGTTCTTCAATTCAATAACGCTATCTTGTAAAGGGCAAAAAGTGGCAATGAAGAAGTTCCATCCATTTCAAAATATCTCTTCAAATGTGGTCAGAAAAAAATGAAAACAATTTTGAAAAATTTCGTTTTTTTTCGGATAATTTCGGACTTAGTCGGAATTTCTTGGCTTTTAAAACGGCATTTTGTTAAGCATCAAAATACGCAACTTTGCCTCCATTTAACCGACCTTGTATCTCGCACGGTTTTCAAGATCCCCATGATAGACATCGTTATCTTGGACACACTGTATATCTCAAAACTGAGTAGAATAAATGAGTTCGACTGAATAACAAAAAAGATCATAAATAACATGTACTTTAGCATGCGCGTAATTTCAAAGTCCCTGCAATCGATTGATATTTTCGATGCGTCGCGACGCTTTAGTCTTGGTAGGCGTCGAATTTTTTTAACTGTGAAAAATAACTACTCGACCCCATACATTGACTACTTTTTACAAAAATCAAATATTCCTATTCGTTTCCGAGATATTGACGTGGGGAGTTTTAAGTGAAAAGCCCTGTATAGGTTTTTTTTTCTGAGTCTCTATGATGAATAGTTAACGAGAACTGCCACCCTGTCGCTGAAAATGAATCACCCTGTACACATAAAATCTGGTCGTCCCGATATCGGCCTCGTACGTCCGACTACCAAGTCACTTTAGTTTCTTAGGTGCTTACGGCAAATATTACATAAAATAACTTTTGCTGTTTACAGGGTGTCCGGTAAGTTACAATTTTGTTCGAATGGGAAAAACTTGCGCCCTTCTGAGCATAATCAAATGCTGTATTGAAACTGAAAATATCCACAGGGCTTTTGAAAACCCTTTTTTCAATTTTGATACAGCTTCTTCCCATTTAACCAAAATTGTATCTTCAACGTTTTCGAAGTGCCCATGTAGTTACTTTTATCCGGGACACCCTGTATAGTCGTCCCATAGTGTCTCTAGGTGGGGATCGTAGATCTACCTTCACATTATTTTGAGGGACGGTGGCAATTTATGGTGAATTACATGAGATTTTGTGAAAGGTATAACTAATTTCTGTTTAATTATATCAAACGATTGTCAGAAATGATCTCAGAAAGGTTCAGTCTAGTTGATATACCTACTATCGATTTTTTTGATTTAACGGAATAATAATATGTGGATTTTCCGTATTTTTTGACCATTGAGATAGCGTTTTTATTACCGTTTTTTTTTCAAAAATAAACTAATACTTGATTTATTCTGAAAGGGGATTTAATAAAAAATTGGCACATTCCAGAAAAATCCTTGCATTGAGTAAAATTTCAGCCCCGATAAATCCTCTTAATGATAGGTCTAAATTCCAAAGACACATTCCTGAAACTAATGCAAGTAGAAAAGGTCTTATAACCATGCGTCCCAAAGTAAATAGTCCGGTTTTTGAGATACAGGGTGTTAAAGTCGGATTCATCAGTAATATCTTTTTCCGAATTTGTTGAATTTTGGCAGAGTTTTTCATTGTAACAAGACAGTTTCACGAATAAAATGTACAAAAACATGTGCGCCACTGGCATTTCTTATATTTTTATTTATTTTTTTCAAAAAGAGCAGCAACTTTTTTGTTTCATTTGTTCGTATCTTTCTTCGTTTACGAGGAAACAAATCAAAACCACTTTATTCACGTCGAAAAATTAATAAAATAAAGTGGTTTTGATTTTTTTCTCGAAAACAAAGAAAGATACCAAAACATATGAATGGACAAAAAAGTTGTGGGTTCTTGTAAACATTAGGCATCCACGTATTTTTTACTTTTCAAAGGCGAATTTGGAAAATTATTCTTCGTTTAACTATTCTAAAGAGAAAATATGCTGGATGAATCACTTTTTTATAGAAAAAACACTATTTTAGGCACATTGTTTCATCCGAACATTTTCCAAAAATCTCGATTATTTCCAGTTGTGGGTCATTGAAATGGACAATTTCTGTTGCTCTCATGTACTACAGTTCCTCACGTAACCACTAAAGAAGTTAAAACATATAGTTAAGTAGGAAAAATAAATTTTAAAAATTTGATTCACAGAACATTCCGGCGAACTCGATATTATCAATAACTGTCAAGCAAGATTGTCAAAACACTACTCACTAATAGCGTTTTCGATTGGTAAAATCGGGCAGCACTGGTGCAACACTCGGGCAATATTTATGTTCGATTGGTAGAAATCGAGTGGATTTTTATGTTCGATTGGGGAACCGGGTCAATGAGTTTTGCACTCAGTGCAGATTTTTCGGCACGAGGTCTTTGAGCTCGTGCTGATATAGTGCAATTTCAGTGCATTAGCAAAATTGAAGAAAAACATGAAAAATGGTGGATATAAAAAAAAATTCGAGTTAGTTATTATTAGGCGCATTTAGGCGTTAACCAGGTTACGAGTCTTCTAACCTAACTTTTCTTCGCAGTAGAGGCAAATTGCTTGGGAGGTTCCTTATCAAGTAGTAACGTTGTACCAAGAATAATACTTTTGCTGGTATCGATACAGTAACCAATTACTCACCAAACCTGGTAACAACAAATCGTTACCTGGTTAACGCCAAAATCCGCCAATATCCTATTGTTGGAATCTAGTTAGTGCCGAAAAAAGGAAATACTGGCGTTGACGAGTTATGGAAAACGAGTATACCTACTGAAAACTGAATTAATTTCATTTAAGATCTTGTGCATATACCTAATTTCTCAAAAAAGTTGTTCCTAGTATCTATGATCTATATAATACAAAACTATTGATTGGTCTCAAGATTTTGTCATTTGGCAATGAGAAATGGACTTCTAATTAGTTTAGTTTCAGAGTCACTTCAGCCGCTACACAGAGACAACATAATATAAGATTTTCAAGAAGTTTAATGATTATTCCAATTTAAATTCAATCGGAATTTTACCGTGCC
Organism: Orchestes rusci; assembly: GCA_958502075.1. Classification (NCBI taxonomy): domain Eukaryota; kingdom Metazoa; phylum Arthropoda; class Insecta; order Coleoptera; family Curculionidae; genus Orchestes; species Orchestes rusci. Next base: position 8,208,147 of record OY293304.1, on the reverse strand, counting down.
ATATTATAGCACTCGATAAAAAATGTATGTTCGATTGGGATTGCCCTAGAGCAATTTTTCATCATAACTGGTTTTGCCCGAGGTCAAACCCAGTGCAAACCTTGTTTTCCCAATCGAAAACACTATAAATAACGACCGAGAGTGAAAAATACGCGCGGTGTTGCCAAGTTTTCCTTTTTTATTTATTTTGTGTTTTCGTTTTGGCGCCATTTTATTGACGGTCGGCTTGAGAATCGCGAATGCTACCAAAGGGAGTGTGCGCATTAGATTGTGATTTTTTCTATGCACATAGCGACGCATTCGTTTGATGTTGTGAATTCGAGGGTTTCATTTGCTGACATTTTGTGGTGTTTTTGAAGAAATCTTTCAGTTTTAGTGGCCGGTTCAAAATGGATGCTGTGGGAAATGTATTCCATCTCATGACCTTCTTGTCTGCAGTGAATGAAGTTTTGCTCGGATGTTCTCAGGACTGTGGTTTGGTGCGTCGGAGATTGAGATGTCCCGAAGTTCGGTGTCGTCGGCAATGTACACTCCAGAGAAGGGAAACTTCATTAATGGAGTGTATATTCAGATGTCCATCTTGCCGCCATATCTAAAATATCGTTCAAAAAGTAACGCTCCTGCACGAGTAAAAAGGTAGGCTCCTGCCCAGCGTAGCCGGTGGATGTTCTCTTGAATATCGTTTAAAAAGTAACGCTCCTGCCCATATGGTTGTTTTTTTTTCACTGTTTTATTATGTTTGTCATAGTATATTAAAATATACAGACAAAAACTATTGCATTCATTGTTTTTAAGAAGTTTGGGTATGTTTGGCAACATTGCCTGTTTGTTCTATAATATGTAGCTTGTATGGATTGTAACAATGTGACAAAGCTGTCATTTAAGGGAGTTTTTCTCACTGAATCCTGATTGAATTTTAATTTGTTATGGGATCATTTTTTTTGTTAAAAGCTGTTCATCCAGCATTTTTTTTTAGTTGAAATTGTTCTATAAACCCAAAACCATGCTCAAAAATTGAAAAAAATCATTAATGTGTGGATGCCTAATTTTTACAAGACCCAAGTTTTGTGTTTTCAGCTGCTTCATCTGAAAAAAAAAATACAGATAAAGTCAGTGGTGCACATTCGTCGTCAGTATTATTCGTGAATCTGCTCGTTGGAACGCCACTGGAACTCAAAAACCAGACTTTTTTGGACACGACATGTTAATTAAAATGTGTCCTTTTCTTGTTGAATTTAGTTCAGGAATATGTCTTCGGAATCACGCCCTATCATCAAGTATTTGTCTACAGGGTGAGTCGGGAAGAACGGACCAAATTTCAGGAGTGTATTATACAGGCGAAAACAATGTAAAAAACCCATTTGCTCTTATCCGATATTCATTTCTGAATTTGTATAAGTATTTGACATTTTGTAACACTTTAATCACTCAAACTTTAAAATAAACGTCTAATTGGTGTGTTTTTTTATGTCGGTGTAGGATAGTGTAATGCAGATTGATTTTTGTAACTAATGGCTACCAGTGTAAAGGAAATTCACCAAACGCGTTAGTACGTGTAGTAAAATGTATTCTATCCTGAAAACAGACAAACATTTTACAGACAAAGCCACACTGAGTGTTGCAGTGTAGAAAAGTGTGCGGTAGTGGAGCATAACAAACACACCTAATGCCACAATACGGACACATTGTAAAGACAACATAGAAAGTTCATTTTTTATTTAAAGTTACAGTGACGGATCAAAATTGGAGGTTGAAGGTTGGCAAAAAAAATTAAATGCCATAAAGTGCTCGCTAATTGGAATGAAGAGATATAATATTTGATTATAAACTTCATTTTCTTGATTAAAGAAGGGTTTTGATCACCAATTTCAAAATTATCATCACTGTCTATTTTCAAACGTGTTTTTCTATCAAATCAAAAACATTTTGAACATAGCAAAATAAAACGAATCACAGTTCAATCCATGACTTTTGTAATTGAACATGTTTGCCAACCTTTAACCTACAATTTTGATCCGTCACTGTAGCTTTAAATAAAAAATGAACTGTCAAATAGTTTAAGTTCTTGAGCATGGCATACGTAGAAAGAAATTGATATTGCGCTATAAGTTGAAAAAACGCTCGAACACGTCAATTTTTATTTCCAGAGGGACGTCTTTCCTAAATAGCGGTACAATACAGGGTGATCCAAAAATTAGCTATTGCGTTACACTTTGGATTTATGACTGAAGTGCATTTTTTTTGTAATGATGATAACAAGGAACACAAAAACAACACAAACAACAACAAAACTAGCAACGTGTTACTTATGTTGTTTTTGTGTTGTATTTTCTTGGTAATCATGTCATCCAAAGTAAATTATTTTTTCACATGAGTTAGTTTAATCTCGATTGGCGGGCAAACGCTGAGATTTATCGACTCGTACAAAGAGTACATTTTTTTGTCTAGTTTTCCCAATCATTATGCATATTGATATGTATGCAAAATATCAAATTTGACAGTGAAACATTTTTCCCACATAACGTTAAAGATAAACAAGCTGAAACTTTGTACCAAATTTCATTTTGTTTCGATAAGGAATATCCGGAATATAGGTATCAATAGTTAGAAAAAAAAAATGAATTTTGAGTAGGTAACTCGAAAAATATTGATATTTCGAATTTGTGTTATATGACTTACCACCATTCTTTTATCACATACAATCACCTCCCTAAGTTTCCTGACGGTGTTCCGGGACACGCTCTATAGCATACTACACTCACTTTCAAAAATCTGACACCACTTGAAAAAAAACCGGAAAGGTTACAACATTTCGATTCTAATTATTATATCCTTACTATGAGTATGATGAAACCTACCTTAATGATGGTTATTTGGGGAAAAATGAAGTTTACTAGCAAAAAACTTCATTATCAGAACCTTGAATTGCCGCCCATACTTTGTAGCAATGAGGTTCTTGAGGTATTCTCCAGAAAGGTTATTCCATTTCTCAGATGCGGCTACAATGAGCTCCTCAGCGTTCATAGGTGGGTTCAAACGTTGACGCATCGATCTAGACAAGTAGATTGGTTTCATGTCCTTGGAAAAAGGTGACCGCTCGGGTTCGATATGGATGAGCGTATTCGTCGTTTAGGTTGCACGATAGGTCGAAGAATAAGGTCGATAAAAGTTGGTCCAGTCATAGCTAAAGGTGTTCCTTTCCATACATGATTCCACCCACAGAATCACAATGGTACAATTTCTCCAGACTCCATATCGACGATCATCACTGATAAATCACTGGTGACAATCTTTGTCTAATCAGAGAACATCACATTTGACTATTGAGGCAAAAGTCAGTTTTGGTCACCACGAGCCCATTCTAATCACGACTGTCTATATCTAGGTAACAACCATGGACTCGTAGATGAGAAAATAGGAAAAATAACATGAGATGTTACAATAAAAAATCAGTCGAAATCTCTCCCGGTGGAGATTAAAAAAATAGCAACTACATAGAATGCAATTTAACATCAGTGACCTACATAAATAAAATGTGAGGGAGCGGCATGTGAACGTAATTTGAAGTGACTGATTTTACGGCGTACTTTTAAAAAGAAAAACGGCGGCTATGAAGATGAGATTTTTTCGACGGCGTTCAAAGAAAATGTATCGGGAAAATCGACGCGATAGGGTTAGTTTCACGAGGATAAATCGGGAGAGAGGCGTGGAAAATTTGGCGGAATACACGTTCAGACCTCGGCTGTCTGATTTTTTGGCGACGAAAGAAAATGTATAATTTCAAAAGAAAAATGTTACACACACATGAAGTAACTCCTGAAGCCCTTCTGTACTAATTTTCCGGAACTATCTCAAGAACGTTGTGGAAAAGAAAACTATTACGGTCGTAAAAACAAGGTTTTGAATTTTAGTTTGCAATTTCCACCCGGAAAGTTCATTCTCCTGAAAATTAAAATAAAACTAAACCCCAGAAACAGACAAGAATCTGAGAGGATTCCGTGAGGTGAGTCGTGAATCATTTGCATCAGTACCCACTGTCGGTTTCGAGATAAAAGTGGGGACACCAGCTTGACTGCGCGTAGAATCGTCGATGTCGGTCGGCTAACGAGTTAAATATTTAAAACCTAGATTAAATTGTTCGGTCATAAAATAATTAACAGATTATTAATACGGTCAACATTATTTTAGGAAAAATGCGGGGTCGTTCTACAGATAAATAAGAGAGTTACTAGAAAATCTGAATTAATCGATCAAAGACGGCAAATGAATTAGAAAAAAATTGAAAAGACGGCAGAATAAATAAGAAAATTCTGTAACTTTGTTAAAATGCTAAAATGACAAATGTGTTCAAATTTTCTGATTAAGTTTGATGAAATAGATCCTCGACTATCTCAGAAAGTATTAGCTGTATGGCATGAGGAAATAAAAATTGTCAGCAAAAAGGCCATGACAAATTGCTAGAAAGTATTTTCAAGTTTCTAGAATTGCCGCTAGAGGGCATAGCTGCTATGGTGCCCTAGCTGATAAAGTAGTTCAGGGGAAAAGTTAGATCGGTTTTCATTAAAATGTTAGTAACTCTGGTCTTGTTCAAAAGAGCTTGCTGTGTTGCATGAAGAAACCCCTATAGAGCGCCGTCTGACAATAGTGACGTTGAATTATTGTTAGCGCCACCAGTGGAGTGGATGGACTGGGAACTAATGGCGCCAAATTTAAATTGGGGATATTAAAATTTGAATTTTATTAGTAGTCGACCCATTTAGTGCTTGTGAAGATCTTTTTAATTGATTATGAGGAAATAATAATTTTTATCTTATTCCAAATAAACATCAAAAAGATATTTGTAGGCTCAAAATAATTCACAAAATGATTCATGAGAACACGAACACCCCAGAAATAATTTGCAAATACATACATAGGTATATTTATTCATTTTTTACAACCATCCATTCAAATTTTACAAAAAAAAAACAATACAAAAGTAAATCACCTAATTATTACCTAGTACAAGTTCAAAAAAATCCCTATATAACCTTAATAACTCATTAAAAAATATGCTTTCTACATGGCACTCTCCATGTAAAACTATTTTTGTTCTAATACATATACATTGAGTAGGTTAGGAACATGACCTCACTAGATAGATACGATACAAGTAGGAACAGCAGTTCTTTTCAGGCCTCTCTTGGTTCCCTGTAATTGAATCCTCACAAAATTCTTTTCCGCAAAATAGGTGTAACTTGTGATTTTTTTCATTGTAAATAAACAAGTTTCAAGTTGTTCAGGTTCTCAGTAGTTCTCACCCTTTGCCTAAGTAATCCAGGGGGTCAATTCTTGACCGTTCGCAAATTTGAAACTTATACGCAAAAATGCGATCACCATGTTATTTTAAATGATGCTGATCGCACAATTGCGTATACGTTTTAATACGAAGGCTCAAAAACTGAGCCCCAGCTTCTGATTTAGGAAATCAATGCCTTCTGAATATGCTCATTGCTCATTTCTAGTGCTTTCATTTACAGACACGATGATGATAACTAATAGTATTTTTTCAAAAATTATGAAATATGGCTGACTGACACTGCCAAACCCGAAAACTCAACATGACATTCACGTGACAATCTTGTCATGAACGGCGATTTGAGCGCTGTATGGTGGATGGACTGGTCCCCAACATAATATCGACATTGCTCATTTACGAAAAACCTCTATAGGGAATTCTTTATGCTGTGTTGTTTGGGATTGTTTTCCTGGTTTAATTCGAGTAATTCACTTTTTCTCGTGACTCGGTTATTTTTCTATCAATCAATCCCGTATTTTCACCAAAATATCGTATCCCGTAGGCGGCGGGCCAATTAACTATTCAATTACTGACCGGAACAGTCATAAGTTCATAAGACGGAACAGCCAAATGTGGATAAGTATGAAATTATACGGGTTCATTAAAAAAAGCAATAACTCCTCACCGCGTGAAGTTATCGAGATGCGGTTCGCAGGTTCTTTCTTGAAAGTTTGATCTACTTTCTGTTTCTGTTGAAATCATTTTATCTTTTTATTTCAAATTTCGTGATAAAATTAAAGAAACCAGAAACTTTAGCATTGGTGCCCCCTAGAGGGAGCAGCGTAAACCAATATCTCATATTTTGCTCTTAATAAACAGGGCCTCTCTCAAACAAGACCTTATTCGCTAAAATATTTTGATTTTATTTTAATAAGTCAGACTTCACCCTTCTCTACAATCAAAAATGGCGAACCAAAAAAGAAGGACAATTTCACGAGGATTACAGTAGTGGTATTCTCTTAGCCACTTAGAATAAAACATTTTTGAGTCAAATGCATTTTTCTATCCGACCAAAGCCATTACGCACCCTGGCGGTGGAGGCATGAACTTGAAAATTATTCCAGTGTGCTTTTGGTAACTTATTCAGTTGTATAATTTTTTTATCGCAAGTCTTCTGTTTCTGACATACAGCTGCTCACCATAAGCTAAAATGTTGTATTTGTTTATAGTGTATCGTGATAAAATGGATGTGTTTAAAATCGTCCACTTGGTGGATCTAAACGAAGTGGAGCCTGTACCTTACCAATGGGAAGAAGCCGGTATTGTTTACTGGCCTAAAATCAAAAAAGAATGCCGACAAAAACAATCAGAAGTTAGTAGCCAACCAGACAAGGAAAACTGGATGAAATTAAAGGGCGTTGTGAAAGCAGTAGAGAAAAACTACAATGATGCCGTAAAGGCTGCGGATTCATATAATACAGATATGAGTACAGATGATGAAATAAGTGAAACACCGGACAATGCTCCAGCTCCAGCTAATCAAGAACCAGAAAAAATCACCTTGAACAAACCTGTTAATACAATCTCTGACACGACGATTGTGAATACTACAGACCTGTCAAATTTTTTTCAATCACTAAATGAATTTAAAACCAATGTACAGCAACAAATGACAGCATTGCAGCAGCAAGTGGCAGAAGTGGGGGCTAAACAGGATCATTTTGAAATACTTCTTTCTCAAAATAATGCTGTTGCACCACTTAATCAAAGGGACCTGCTTTTGACGGATTCGGGAAAAATTTTCCCACTGGACTCCGTACAAGATTTGAATTCATTCGAGCAACAACTTGCAACTGATGTTGTCTACAAATCTGAAATATTAGAGCATTGGAAATGTATTATTGGCACTAGATCCAGATGGAAAGCAGCCGCTTATAAGCTTTGCGGATTTCTATTTACAACGTAAGTAATATGGTTTTGATATGATTAAAAATAATATTATTTTTGCTAATAAGTAGTTTTTGTTTTCAGGAATATATTAGCAAAGTATTCATGGACGGGAGTCAGTCGCGTAACAGAGACTAAGGAGGCATTTCACAAGCTTATTGAAGTATTGCATCTATTTTATCTTGTTGTGAAAAATGCAGATGCCACGTTCACTATTGTGGACAGAGATAATTTTTTTAAATGCAGAGTTTTGAAACATGGCCAATCAAGACTCAACCCCAGACGAAGCGGCAAAACTGAAAAAATTAGCAATGTTAATGTTACAACATTAAATGATGCCGAGTTGGGGAAAAGTGAAAAACAAGAGCAGAATGATGCAGTAGATCCGGATGAAAACGGGAAAGTAGATTCTGCAGAAAATAAGTAGTATTTTTTTTTTATTTTAAAGGATAAAGTTGATTTTTGCATTCATTTTATGGTGGGTACTCAATTTGTTTTCCCTATGTAGCTTCCTTATGAATATAGAGGGTTTCAAAGTTATACTTAAGAACTCTAATTTCTTAACCTTCACTGTGGCAACTCAGAAAGTAAATTGAAAAAGTTGGGTTTGTTTGGATAAAATGATATTTCGAAGAGCAGAAAGAGTGACCATGAAAATGTGTCAGTCGTCTTCAATTATCTCTAAAAGTAAATTCAGGGCAAATTAAAAAAGGATTTTGAAAAAATCGGTTATTGTCTTTGGAATTTCCTAAATTTCAAAGCGGCCTTTTTTTTCAATTTAAATTGCGCAACTTTGCCTTCATTTAACTGACATTTCTTATGGTTGCCGAGATACCAATGCTATACAGGGTGTTAAAATTCGAGTGAATGCATGGGGATCTCGTAAACCGTGAGAGATACAAGGTCGGTTAAATCGAGGCAAAGTTGCGTATTTTGATGCTCAACAAAATGAGGTTTTGAAAGCCAAGAAATTCCGATTACGTCCAAAATTATCCGAAAAAAAACGAAATTTTCCAAAATTGGTTCCAATATTTTCTGGCCATATTTGAAGAGATATTTTAAAATTAATGAAACTTTTTCATTGCCACTTTTTGCCCTTTACAAGATAGCGTTATCAAATTAAAGAACCGACGTTTCGTCTATGAGCAACCATCATCAACTTTGATTTTTTAAATATGGTCCTGGATTTTTTATTACGGATTTTAAGAGCCTTTAATTTCCCTAAACCAACGATGTACGGCAGTTATTAAAAAAAGGTGTTTGTTTTTAATCTTATGAGTTATTATTGAAAAATCCATTATTATAAATTTTTGAATAATTGCGATACATCGTTGGTTTGGGAACATGAGAGGCTCTTAAAATCCGTAATAAAAACTCCAGGACCGTATTTGAAAAAACCAAGTTGATGATGGCTGCTCATAGACGAAACGTCGGTTCTTTAATTTAATAACGCTATCTTGTAAAGGCAAAAAGTGGCAGTGAAAAAGTTCAATTCATTTTAAAATATCTCTTCAAATGTGGTCAGAAAAAAATGAAAACGATTTTGGAAAATTTCGTTTTTTTCCGAGTAATTTCGGACGTAGTCGGAATTTCTTGGCTTTCAAAACGGCATTTTGTTAAGCATCAAAATACGCAACTTTGCCTCAATTTAACCGACCTTGTATATTTTACGGTTTACGAGATCCTCATGCATACACTCGAATTTGTTAGACCCTGTATACAAATCAATACAAATATTTATTAAATAATGATAACAGCCAAATTATAGCATTCATATTTTAGTTTTACGGATTAAAAAGGTCCAACGTATGTATAAGTGACCGAAAAAAATTGTCTTCTTTGTAATTATTTACGTGCCCCATTTAACATTTTCAATGTTTTTATTATTATTGTTGTCTTTTTTTTAATGTATAAATGGGATACTAAAAATGTATAGTGTTGAGATCCATAATAAACATTTATAATTTTAATCGTTTATCATTTATTTTTGATGGCCTACCTGATTAGGTACAACTAAGAATAGATAGAGACTTCAATTTAATCGAAAAACCTTGTATAAATAAATAAATGAATAATTTATTTAGCACTTGACTAGTTATTACAAAAAAAAAACAATTTACAGTTCAAAACATCAAGCTAGTACGGTTCTGGAAATACTCAAATGTTTTTCTATAAAAGATTCTTAAAATAGGTGACTTTTTTGTTTCTTCAGGCAAGAAATTGAATAAACGTACACCCTCGTAAAATAGTGTCTTCTGTAACGAATTGAATATTATAGTTAAGTCAAAGAGTAGAAATAATAAGAGAGGACACCCGGCGGAATTCCTTTGATCTTTCGGGACCCGCTTCATTGACCTTGGACATTTAACCGGGAAGTAAAACGGTGTTGCCGCTTACAAGTTTATTTCGCCGCTAACCAGATTGCCATTTTTTTCCCTACTCACCTATGTTGGCGCACAGGTCCGGCGTAGACCCAATTTGAATTTCGACGTACAAATGATTGTGAATTTATCGAGTAAATTATATTTTATGCATTCATTTAATTTGATCATTTTTAATGATAATTGTTTTGGAAAGTTTTTTGAATATTGGGCAATGGTGCCTTGCCGCACTAGTAAAAATCCAACAGCTTGGTTTCAAAGGCGGATAAGCATTAAGATCTTCGTTTATGATTATTGTTGTATAAGCAAGGTAGTATTTGAACATTATTTGAACATGATGGAAGTCCATATGTGACGACTAAAGATGAAGACATTTAGAAGACGAATCACTTATCAAAATGAACCGATGGATCAAAAATGAAATAAACAAAATAAAAGAAGAAAATAAAACGAAATGGAAAATTGGTTTTGTATACATTTATTAGTGTGTATAATGCACTATAGCATATTTTAATCTATTCTTGGACAAATTTACAAAAATTCATGAAATCACAAATCATGAAACTCAATCTTAACACTGATTCAGTGTAGTATATCTAAATATTAGTATTAGAGGAATATACACTGTGGGCCAAATTAAATTAGAACCTTATTTGACGCTTGATAACTTTTTTGTTTGTTTATGGATTTTGATGATTTTTGGATATGATATTGGTCAATATGTTCTGATCATTACCCTAAAATTGAGCTTCCGAATTTTAGCCAGGACCGGACTTAGAACGTTTCTATGAAGTGGGTGCATTTAAGCAATATTTTAGAACCATAACCTAAGAAACGATGTTTTTTTTTCTGTTTGATGGTGCTTGTCTCTAACAAACAATCCACGTTTCTATGAAATTTCAAGAAACTTTGATCAAAATGAAGTGAAATAGTTTTTATGCCGACAAGCACCATCATACAGAAAAAAATATCGTTTCTAGGTTATGGTTCTAGAATATTCATATTTTCAGGATACCTTTTCCCACTTATGCCCATCTCAAAAAATATATCAGTGGGTCTGTGAGTAGCGCAGTTTGTTTTTGCAACGAGCTTAAATGCACCCACTTCATAGAAACGTTCTAAGTCCGGTCCTGGCTGAAATTCGGAAGCTCAATTTTAGGGTAATAATCAGAACATATTGACCAATATCATATCCAAAAATCATCAAAATCCATAAACAAACAAAAAAGTTATCAAGCGTCAAATTAGGTTCTAATTTAATTTGGCCCACAGTGTAAATTACTGGTATAATGAGAGAACCCTAAAAATTTGATAAAGCTTTCATCCTGCATCAGTTATCAAAGGAGTAGTTGTGCATTCTAAAACTTCAATCCATTTGTCAGTTTTCGTGACCTGGAATTTCTTACAATATAAAGTCAATGGTTAAGAATGAGGTTTTTTCATTGTAATTTATAATTTTTGATAAAAACGTCTAGCATCATTCGAGAAAGAAAAGCAAAAAGTATGTACTTTCTGAAAGTTTCATATTGATTGAACAAAAGATAGTCTGCTAGCTATAAAATTTTGAACTAGGCAAAAATGACCCATTTTTAAAGAAATCATCAAAATTTTAGGAGATTCTCTTTGTTATAAACAGTCAAAGTTAAGAAAAAATTATAAAAAAACGTGAGTGACAAAGTTACCCGGCTTTTCGGTAGGTATATGTATGAATTAGAAAAATTTGAACAAAAGCAAACTATTTCTGTATTTAATTTTTTTTGTTAATCTCTTGAGGTAGCTAAAAGTTGCACATTTTTCTATTTATTGAAACTTGGATGGATTGACTTTCAATTTGGTTTTTAAATGTTTGTGAGATCTTAATTATGGAATTGAAAAAAATGCAGCTTTCCTGTAGAAGTATTATAATAATTGTTCTTACTGTTTATGTAAATACAATTGATACCATTCATAACCAATCTTTCATAACATCTCCAAAATTTTTTCCAGACACACATACAATCGTATCATCCGCAAATAAATTTACAAAAGAGCCCCTCAACACAGTATAAAGATCATTCACATAAATAATGAACAATAACGTGTCCTATAGAACTTTCACATTACTTGGTATCCCATTTGATACATTATTATCTATTTAAAATAAAATTTCAACTTCTTCAACAGAATGTCACGATTGATAGTCTCGAAAGCTCTCTGCAAGTCCACAAAAACACTAAGAGCCACTTGAAATTTTATATACGTATTCTAGACATTCTTTGAAAGTTACCAGCGATTTTTTTTTCCGAAATACCCAAAAATATACTAAATAAATGAAAAAGAAGACGCTAATTTCACTGTATGATCGCAAAAGGGATGGGGCCATATTACCCTCCCGCGAGAGAGAGAGTCATCTCAGTCAATACGTCAGACGGAGATAGATAGTGTATTCTGTGACGTATTAGATGTTGATTGGCGCTCTTTAATTGGTGATTACTACATTATTAGAGATCGTAGGTTGATTTTTTAAACATCAATGGCATCAGTACTTACTAATCCCTATATTTTTCATATTTCCAAAAAATGTGCGAATTGTCCATTTCTCATAAGCCAAGACGGCAATAGAATCAGAATTATTTCCAGGACACATCGAGTGGCACCACTGGAAAGGTTCATTTTCCTTTCTCTATTTTATCCTTTTTTTTTTTAAGTTTGTTGTAAGTTTGTACTTGACTGTTTTTACTGTTTCCCCAATAAAACACGATAAAAGGTGTTATCAACCTTTTGATTTTGAATAGAACTAGTTGCAGAGCGGTACCCACCAGCTTTTCCGGATGCAACAAACGACTTACACTGTGACATTTCATGGTCAAGTCACATTTCTCTAACTTTTAGGATCAATCCGATGTAATATTTTTTTAAACGTCAACTTTTTTAAGAAATAGCGATTTGCGGATAAACGGCTCGTTCAAGATACTATGTGTGATACATAAAGTCAAACAGAAATTGACTGAGGAACCCAAATATATTATAATATACAGAGTAGTCAGTACAGAAGGTTCAATTGAAAAAAAAACTTTGATATGAATTAAGCTATCATGCCTCAGCGATGAATTTTAAAAACGTTCGTCCCGACACTATTGGCCCACCCTGTATACAATTATACTTGGTCAGGACAAAACTGGATAAAATAACGTCCCCCTTGTAAGACTACTAAGCACTGTAAGTCATTTAGTGATATTTGTCGTCATACGTCAAAATTAACGTACAAGAGTCTTTCAATCAACAATCCCCCTTATGCTGTATTGCACATGTCAACTTACCGTGTACGTTTCGCCATTTTTACGCTATTTACAGATGGAACATTTCCATTAGATTAACGTATACGTTATATTAACGTAAATGATACAGCATAAGGGGGAATAGGCGCTTTCGGAAACACTGATCCCATTAACCCGATCTACTCTACGTTAAAAAAAGAGAGAAAGCACATCGTGAATATTGCTTCACCCACTTGTTTATTGAAAAAATCAGATACCAAATGAAAGTATGAAGTCTACAGAATATGCAAACGATAGGTTGCCTAGTATTTTTTGGTCATAATTATTAGGTTGCCAGGTATAGAGAGGTAAGTCGATAGTAGTAATTTGCACTCATCTGTTTATCCAATAAATCATATTATATCAAATCAATAGTACATTTTGTATCAAGGGCGGAAAGTAGATGATTTTGACGAGGGTATAAGTAGCAGCACGAGCGAAGCGAGGGCAGATATTAGCCGAGTCAAAATCATCTTTCGTCCGTGGTGCAAACAATGCTTTTTGTACAACCAGTTTGTAATCATTTGAAAAAGAATAATTATGAAAATCAAAACAAAAATCGATACACTGCACTACACTCTACACTGCTGACAAGTCAGACAACTGACAAGTGACAACTGTCAAATCATGGTTACAATAGGTGTGTTCCCGTATACTTTTGTGGTGCGGATTCATTGTCACCGAGATTGTCACGCGATAAGTTCCTTTTAGTATGCTAGACTGTCACGTGATTATTGAATTCAGAGGCGTTGGGATTCAAGGAACCGTTGCTAAGCGACCTACTTTTAGGCCCGGCTGCCAAAATTAGCGACTTTCCGCCTGCTTTGCATGCATTGAAAAGTGGACTTTACGTGTAGGTTGTACAAAATAGTACATTTTGTATCAAGGGCGGAAAGTAGTTGATTTTGACGAGGGTATAAGTAGCAGCACGAGCGAAGCGAGGGCAGATATTGGCCGAGTCAAAATCATCTTTCGTCCGTGGTGCAAACAGTGCTTTTTGTACAACCAGTTTGTAATCATTTGAAAAAAAATAATTATGAAAATTAAAAATTAATAATCGATACACTGCACTACACTGCTGACAAGTCAGACAAGTTTAGTGACAACTGTCAATCATGGTTACAATAGGTGTGTTCCCGTATTTTTTTGTGGTGCGGATTCATTGTCACATGATTAGTTCCTTTTAGTATGCTAGACTGTCACGTGGATATTAGACTCAGAGGCGTTGGGATCCAAGGAACTGTTGCTAAGCGACCAACTTTTGCGCCCGCGGGCGCGAATAGTTATTTTCCTAACAAGTTCGCAAAGTGATGCTTTCCCGCACGCAAAAGCAGTTAGACGAACGACGCGAAGCGGAGTTCGGATATGCTTTAAGGGCGGGAAAGACACTTTGCGAACTTGTTAGGAACAATATTTTTTCTACGAGCGTCCACAGATTAGACACGAAAAACTTTAGATAATATATTATTTGAACGCACTTAAAAACATAGAACTTGAGAATAATGATTATTTATGCTTAACAATATGTTTATATTGAAAGAACAGTTTGTGGCGGCAGCTGGAAATTGGATAATATGGGTATAATCAAAATCATAATTGATTTATTTTATATTTGAAATGCAAGGGCATGTCCGATCACTGTTCATAAAATTTCCTCTTTTGTCGCCTTACTCCCTGCTATTGGCAACACTGTTTTGATTTGACAACACACTCTAGACAGCTGTGTCATTAAGATCAGTCAGTCTCCAGTCTTCGTTTAATCGTTTATACTTTTATAAATTTGATTGTCCGTTTGTTTGTATACATGATCAGGTTTTTTTGATGCCAGTATTCAGCTCAAATCTTTCGTATATTTCCGATAAACACAGTAGTTTGCACCGAAATCAAGCAATAACAACTCACAAATGCCGATTGAAAGTCGATTATCAATGTTTGTTTACGTTACTGGCGAATGCGTTTTTAACGCAAAAAAAGAATTGTGTGTTTCATTTTGATTTTGACTGAAAAGGGAAAAGTAACAAGAACATTATTTTGTGCATTACAAAGTGCATTATCTACAGTTTGGTTGGTATGGAAACGAAGTTTAAAACAACAAATTGGTAGGTAGTTATTTGATTTGACATTTGAGTGCGGGAAAAATTTTTCCCGCACTAGTGCGGGAAAAGGCTACTTTGCACACGCAAATGAGTGTGCGAAGTGGCTACTTTGCGCACGCTCGTAGAAAAAGTACTTTTAGACCCGGCTGCCAAAATTAGCGACTTTCCGCCTGCTTTGCATGCATTGAAAAAAGTGTAGGTTGTACAAAAAGATAATTTCGTCACGAACGCAGTAGTAAAAGGTGGCCTGAGAAAAATCGGTCAAGGGTTACGGTTGCCGGGCCTTGAATAGTGACAGTTCCTATTTGGTGAATAGTGGCACCAGAGTGCGCATGAAACTAGAAAGAACAGCATCATTTTGAAGCGCCCGCGTCAGACTTTGAATCAAAATATATTTTCACGACAAATTATACAGGGTGCACCAAGGTAAGCGGCCTATTAGAATATCTCGGGAGATAAATATATACCTGGCAACCTAATAGTTATTACCAA
Source organism: Orchestes rusci (assembly GCA_958502075.1). Taxonomy (NCBI): domain Eukaryota; kingdom Metazoa; phylum Arthropoda; class Insecta; order Coleoptera; family Curculionidae; genus Orchestes; species Orchestes rusci. Next base: position 8,192,657 of record OY293304.1, on the reverse strand, counting down.
AAAATACTAGGCCACCCATTGTTTGCATATTCTGCGGACTCCATACTTTCATTTGGTATCTGATTTTTTTAATAAAAAAGTGGGTAAAGAAATAAAAATGCCATTTTTGTACTGTTAATCAATCATAGACTGGAACAGAATTTTTTAGGCAACCACCTCACGATACAATTTCTGATAATAATATATCAAATTTGATATAGAAAATACTTTTCATAATTGAAAAAAAATCACTTTCATCAAATAAACAAATTTATCAACATCGTCTCCTATTGGGATCTTAGACTATGAGAGACACTTCAATAAAATTGCAAAAAATATATATACAGGGTGTTTACGGTCTTGTGATTTTTTCTTTAATGTTTTTTTCTACACGTTAAAAGAATATGATTAACGCTAAAACGCCTTAGCAAAAGTTGAATAAGAAGAGAGATAATGAATTTTTTGTACGATTTTATTTTCAAAAATGATGACACTAAATTGCAAAATTACTGCTTTACAGCAGTTGTTCAAAGTTATCGCCCTGTTGTTGAACGCAAAGTCTCGCTCGACGTATCCATGAATTATTATTATTATTATTATAATTATTATTATTATTATTATTCGACTTTTGCTAAGGCGTTTTAGCGTTAATCATATTCTTTTAACGTGTAGAAAAGAACATTAAAGAAAAAATCACAAGACCGTAAACACCCTGTATATTTGGAAAACTTACGCAACTTTGAAAAGACGGTATTGAAATTTCTGGTTGCATTCACCCCACCTTACGTTATATCTCTTTCAGAACGTTCTCTTGGGTGTTTCAATTTTGTGTGATCTTTTTCATTTATTAGATTTTTAACATTGACTATAAAAAAAATAGACCAAATAAATTCCTATGTTTTGCGATCCAAAACACATTTTTAAAAGAGCTCACGAGTGGGACAAGGACCTCTATTCCATCTCTTTTTACATACTTGGTCAATAAGGCAACAGCGCGAGGATTGAATAGGCGGAACCAGGCGAATCGATAAATGATGTTCATGGGCGGCGGTCGGGGGGTTGGGAATGTTTCAAATTATTCGATTTTTTTTTATTCATTGTTTTTATCTTTAATGAGAGTTACAGAGTTGATTTTGATTGAAAACAATGTAGGACATCTCACACAAGCTTTTGGTTATAAGTAAATATGCAGTTATTGGTTATTGGGATATTTGCTGGAGAATGCATACCTATGAAAACTAAGTACCTATGTGTGTAAGTACCTACCTATTATATTGTATGCATTGACAAAAAACATTAATCTTCGAGAAAGACATTGTTTGTTCAATATCAAATTGGAGGAATTTGGGCACCTATTCTAGATTATAATACCTTATTGCAATTTATAAAAAATAATGATCATAAGAGTTGTGATGGAGGATTAAAATGATTTATCTGAAAATACAAATGAATACTTACTTGTGGGGTATCATAGAAGCAGGGAATCACTTGTAGGTTATGAGGGATGAAAAAAAAAAGATAAGACTGGCAGGAAAACGGGTTTGAAACCGGAGTTTTGCAATGTTGAAACATGATGAGAAAATGCGGTTGCTGAAAAGTGGGTTAGAAGAAAAATGGATTGAAATTGATTTTCTTTAAAATGTCAAATGATGAGTAGATTATTATGCGAAGGGGTCAAAAAAGGTTTGTTTGCTGAATATCTAATTTTGGGTTGTCATATTGAAGGAAGTGCAGATAATTAGACATAGCAAAATAAAATTTTGAGTATTTTATGCTCGCTTTGCTTTTATATTTCAAATAACATTTAAATGTGATTTTTCAAATTTTCAGTGAATTTACAATTGAGTGTTACTTGTATATCAATTTGCTAAATAGAGATATTGATGTTATTTCCACAGCAAAGTAAACTAGGTACCTACCTGTAGATCATAATGTGGATGTGACGTGATACCTCCAAACATGAAATTCTAAGTAATATGATTTTCACTGAGGTAAGGCTGAAATTGGCTTTTATAACTAAAAATAAATCTGCCAAATAAAAAAAAAAACGTTTCAAGAATATTTGTAACATTTGTGAAGAACCGATTTAAAAAAAAAAAATAAGTTTAACATCCAGTATCTTGAAAACAATGCACTTCCGGACTCATTTTTTTTTCATGAAATTAGCTCAGGAATATGCCTTTGAATTTATTTTACGCAATAAGGAAACACCCTGTATAATGTATACTTACTAATGTTATGGAATGTCTTATGCAAAAAGTGTTTTCTCAAAAACTATTGGTTCCCTTACACTTTTTTTTTGAAAATTACTAATAAAAAAGGGTAGGTACCTACTTTCCAGTGAGATTTGAAAATTCTCAAAATTTGATAGTAATACAGTGTTATGGAACCAGGGATGTCCTTCATGTATACAGGGTGTTTCCTAACCTCTGTGACAAAATGAAAGGGGTGATTCTTCGCTTAATTTTAAGACGAAAATGTGGTATAACTTTTTTTCGAATTTCGCTTTGTTTCCAAAATACAGGGTGTTTAATTTTTTTTTTGATTAGTTTTTTATTTTTAATTAATTTATCTTTTACTCGATTTTGTTGAAGTTTGGTAACGGTATTTATAGTGATAACGGGCTCATTTTGCCATGAACAAATAAAAATTATCGAATACAGTGGCGTCCCGAGCGACACCTCAACCAATATTATTGGGAAAAAAATGTACGCCACTGACTTTTTGTGTCATTTTCATTTTTTTCTCAGGTTATTCAACTAAAAACGCAACTTTTTGATCTCTTAAATTTTTATCGTATCAATAAAGTAATTCATTTTGTCACAGAGGTTAGGAAACACCCTGTATAAGCAAAGTTTGTTATTACTCTAATTTTTGTGTCATTTTTCATTTAAAATATATTTTTCTCTGCCTGAAATGCAAATATTTCCAAAAATACATAATTCGCCACTGAAGTGAGAAGGTAGGTCCCAGAATCTATTTTAAAATCAAGATGGCAGTATATTTACTGATGGAACGAAAAGTAATATCGTCATATCACAAATAGTGTGAAAATCACACAAAAACAAGGTATATTGAGCACTTAACACAAAGACAATATGAAAGCAACACCGCATTAGCTTGACAAGACCCAACCAATAAGAACATAGACGAAAAAAACATGAATGTGTCTTTTTACAGTTGAATGTGAAATCGATACGTAGTAAAAGCGACTGGCGGATCGCAAGTACAAGAAACCTGATCTTGTTGCCAGATTTTCGAGGCATTTTTGAAGTAGATGATAAGTTATTGTTAAATAAATCGTGCCAGAATGAAAAATACATATTTAGATGTCAAAAATATCGTTCTTGTTTTATCTTTAAATATGCAGTATTAGACGAGAGTTGATTTTATCATGTTATAACTGTTGATGATATATATGTAGAGTAAAATGGAGTAGTTAAAATTGGACACTTGGCAATGATGCTGGTGCAAAATATTAAAGGGCAGAGCTTTAATGGATAAACTGTGGTGAGGGTATAGAAAGAGATAAGTATATTTATTTTGTTGAAGCTAATGTATGATCGCTCTCGGAAAAGACAAGCTAGGTCTATTTTTTTTATAGTCAATGATTTTTTATTACTCAACTACTAAGCTTAGTCCATTTTGTGATAATTTTTGGTAGAACGTGGCAAAATACCCAAACAAGATCTGGTAAATCATGGATGCGTCACAAAGCAACAGATCATCATTTACTTAGTACTGTTATGTCATTAAGTAGTGACAATTGACATTGAAATGTCTGTCAATCAACAGTATATCCATTGAAAGGTGAAGACATTCCACGAAGTCGAAAAACTACAGCCACAACAAACATTCTACCCACAAAATCCCGACCAATCTACGACAGAGAATACGGAATATTTTTGAAATGGAAACACAAAAACGCCATTGTAGACGTAGATGAATCCACCGTAATGGCCTACTTCCAGGATCTGGTAAGTTACTGCTGTCAATGTCAAAAGATCAGCTACATTTCGTTTCAGTCTCAAAAATACACGCCCAGCTCTTTATGGACAAAGTACTCGATTCTTCGATCAACATTGATAGTCCACGAGGGTATCGACATTTCACAATTCCGTCGCCTTTTGACATTTCTAAAAGTCAAATCCAAGGGTTATGTTCCGAAAAAGTCAAAAATTTTAAAGGGCGAGCAAGTGGTTAGTTTTATCAAAAACGCCCCCAATGATGTGTATCTTTTTCACAAAGTCGTAGTGGTGATGGGGGTGTTTGGGGGGTTAAGACAAAATGAGTTGGTCATGATGACCATTGACGACATCGAGGATAGAGGGTCGGTTATGATCGTTACAGTGCCGAAAAGCATGAGTTCAACGAAATGTTTCACTATTATTGAGGAGCAGCATATTGGCGCTTTGAATATTATACGGCAGTATATCGCGTTGAGGCCGGAACAGATAAGAGAGCGCAGATTTTTTCTGACGTACAAAGACGGGCTCTGTACGAAACAGCCCGTTGGGAAAAATACCATCGGAAGTGTGCCAGCGGTGATTGCAAAGTATTTGAAGTTGGATAACGCCAAGGCTTACACTGGACATTGTTTGAGGCATACTTCGTCACCTCTGTTAGTTGGAGGGGGTAATTTGGAGGCAATGATGTTCAAATCAGGGTAAGAATTATGTTCTGAGGACGAAAATATAATATTAAACGTCGCTAAACTATACACTGACTTTTATTCCTGATCCTAACAACACAAAAATCTTTCATAAATTATCCCCCAGTTTCCGAACAACAAGATAATATCTATTCGATAAGTCTATCGATCGGATAAACAATCATTTCGGATTTTCAACGATATTATGACACCTGATAATCTAAGCCAAATATCAGAGTGATTCTCGGAACTGTTTAGTTTTGTTATGAATTTTATGAATTATTTAACGTCCAAAGACGATATCTTCAGAGTGCTTGTTTTGTTACTGGTTTAAATCCATTGAACTAACAATAGTTATCGGCTGATTGATATTGAATATACAGGTTGATTCGAGGTCGATGGTACCTTAGACGTTTCTGAAAATTTGATCATATACATAAGACGTGATGCTCTATCGATCCAAAATGTTTTCAGCGATGCGACGTTGCCGCTTCTTTGAAAAAGTAGCATCAACTTTGATATGTGTCCAATAATTCATGGATGAAACAGAGGACCAAGACAATGACCAACTTATTCGTCCGACGTGAGCCCACTTAATTTTTTGAGGGGTTATTTTGAAGAAGAAGGGTATTTAACAGTCCCGTGATGAGCTGATTCTCCTTAAAAAAGCGTGATAGCTGTTTCGAAGCAGATCAGGCGCAAAAAACAAGCCCTACGACAAATTAAACAATTTTTTTTCAGTGCAGAATGTGCATTAGAGCAAGTGGTGTCTTTTCTGAACATCCACTTGAATAACTAATAAATTGAAATTCATTTTTCACCCCCCAAGTTCACTTTTTCGTATTCAAGTCGAAACAAAAAAGGATTAATTTTCTGCAAAATGGTAGCTGATATGAAAAAGTTTTTCGAATAATTTTTTTTTTCGTTAAATATAATGTGTGTCTACAAATTGTACTTTTTTGAGTCGTACACCGGGTGTTACATTATTTTTTTGCAAAATTATTTTTGCCGGTATTTGTGGATATTTCAGCTCTTCTTGACATCATGTCGTGTATCATGTTTGGTTGAAATATGATTTCTGGTTTGGCCAAAAAATAAAAAAAACGTTTTTTCCAGGAAAATTTCAATACCCTGTTTCTCGAAAACGATTATATATATAAATATTATCAAAAAACCCCATACTGTACCATTTGAAATGGTGTAGGAGAACGATTAACAATTGGATAACAATATAACATGTGGTTTTTCTGATTGCAAATGGCATCCCCTATCACCCAGAGCCGTTGATTCATGACTTATTGGACATCCTGTATACAGGGTGTCCGGGAAAATGTGGGAGATGTCTCGGATTCAGATAGAACATTGAAAAATAAGATGACAAGCTCCCGTAAATTTTTTTCCTAGAGGCCCTCTCTACGGAGATATGGGCCCCGAAAGGACGCCACTGGAAATCAATTTTTCTTGAATAACTTTTTAATCAGTTTATATAATTTGATGAAAATTTAATATGATAGACAGTGAACAATACCTCTTAAAATACTGCCCTTAAAACAAAATTAGCTTGTTTAGTTTACCAGGGGCGGACTAGGTTGTACATTTTAATGCTTAAATTTTCAACGACCTGTATGATAAAGACTTGCAAAAAATAAATTTAGATAGCCTGAACCTTAGGCTACAAAAAAAGGTACTCTTGTTCATTATCGATAAAATGAACGGTTTTCGAGAAAAAAACATATTTTTATTGAAAAAAAAACATCAAAAAAAGCAGTGCTGTCTTTGACGAGATTTTTTTAAAAAAATTAAACCGATAATTTTTCTCGAAATGTTTATGAAAATTAATCTGAAAAAACAATGCAAAATTCGAAAAAACATAGGTTCAAATTTTTTTAAATAATTTCGTCAAGGGCACCACTTCGTCATGGCTTTTTTTGAGGTTTTTTTCAATAAAAATATGTTGTTTCCTCGAAAACGGTTCATTTTATCGATAATGAACAAGAGTATCTTTTTTTTTAGCCTAAGGTTCAGGCTATCTGAATTTATTTTTTCAAATCTTTATCATACAGAGTGTTGAAAATTCAAGCAATAAAATGTACAACCTAGTCCGCCCCTGGTAAACTAAACAAGCTAATTATGTTTTAAGGGCAGTATTTTAAGAGGTTATGTTTACTGTTTATCATATTGAATTTTCATAAAATTATATTAAGTGGTTAAAAAGTTATTTAAGAGAAATTGATTTCCAGTGTCGTCCTTTCGGGGCTCGTATCTTCGTGAGAGGGCCTCTAGGAAAAAAGTTTACGGGAACTTGTCATCTTATTTTTAAATGTTCTATCTGAATCCGAGAGATCCCACACATTTTTCCGGACACCCTGTATTATTTTATTTTCGGCTTCTCTGTTTCCTTTTTTTTTTTCAAAAACGTCCCTATATCTATCTTGAGCGGTTTCCGAGAAATCAATTAAGTTTCATCTTTTTTCTATAAAAAACGGCTCAAATCAAATGTCTGTTACTACGGTATTTTGTTTTTATAGTTCCCTACATTTAAAAAAATCAACTATTCAGTACTCGGCCGAATAGTTGACAAATATTTGGTAGTTTTGCCGAATTATAAAAAACATGACGAATACCGAATAGTTCCCGAATATTTGGTGCCACTCTAATAGGAACATCTTATAACATTTGAAAGGAAATTTAATTTTCTTTAAGAATATCAATTTGATAATACACAGGGTGTTCGATTTGAAAAAAAATAGTTTTGACAATTTTTATATGTACCGGTAAAATCACATAATTTCCAAGACCCTGTAGATCGCAGACGCAAACCTTGTACACACAACTAGAACACAGGATATTGGTGAACTATTCCCAAAATGTCAGTTTCTTATAAATTCAGATAGGTATACATTATGAAAAAAATAATCGGAAAAGATTAGAGACGCGGAAAATACAATAGGCACCAAATGCCAAACAACTTTCGATTCACGTCATAATTGCCACCAAGCGAGTTATTATGTGATTTGCTGGTGACCAAACTTGGCCACCAGCAAGCTTCACATCAACGAGCATGGTGCAACGATGACGTAGATCGAAAGCTGTTTGGCCTTTACTATATATTGGGTGTTTATTATTTATTCATTTATTATTTAAAATTGCGTTGTTGCTACTTTTTCAAACAAGCGTTATCTATCGTGTCTCGTGATGCCCTATTTACAAAAGTGTGCACCATTCAATTCAACAAATCCTGGTGTAATTCAGTTACAATCTCCATCGCATAGTTCTTCACAAACTTGCACAAACTTATCAATATCCACATCAGACTCAAACTCCTTCCTCCTCTCCAAAATAACATCCTCATTACCATCATAAACCCCAACAAATTTCATCTCCTCCAAAATTTCCGTTTCCTCATTCCGAAACGGCCAGTGCAACGTCACCATCTCCCTCTTATACTCACTCAATTCAGTGCGCATGTCGTAGTTTCTATAACGAATGACTCTAGCTTCTTCCCTTTGAACAAACTGTTTCCGTTTGTTTTCCGTGTATCTTGACACGAACTGAGCTAGTGTGATATCGTTCATAGATGGCGGTCTTTTTTCGTATCTGTCAAACCAATTCTCCTTCCACACATCAGTGTTATCGTCCAATTCGGACAGTTCTCTCAGGGATTTTCGTGTCCGTTGCCGCTCAACTGGCCACTCCGTCGATATATACTCTATGATCACTGACGTTTTTGACAGTGGTTCTCGTAGCAGATACCAGGCGGCTTCCTGGGTTGTGATTTCCGTTTGATTCACCAAATTTTTGGTTATATCTGCGTTGATTATCTGTCGCAGGTGACTAGTGCCTCTACTTTTGCTGATATACTCTGCCACGTAAGCTGCGCATGCGCGTTCGTCTACTATAAACTGAAAGTTCATGGGGGCTTGGACGATATTCAATATAAAAGGGTTGAAAGGTTTATAGTTTTTTTCGCTTGGCTGTCGTTTGACCAGAACCGTCGCTTCACCTATGCCTGCCCTGATTACATTTCTGTAATCCTCCTCTGAAGATATACCATTACGTTTGTAAAACTCATCCATATCTTCATAATCCTCTTCCAGGTTTAACCGATTATATCTCAGTCGATAGTCACTGAACCCCTCCTCACTCTTTTTCATTGGTTCTAAAACCATGGTACTCTTGCATGGCAGAAACACACCTCCACGTTGCAACTCGATATATCCTGAAGCCTCTCCTGCATCCACTGAAATCAAGGTATCAACCAGCTCAACGACTGCGTCATAACTCTCGGGGACATTATCAAGCCAAGCCCATATGTGCGCATGCGGGCTACCACCTTGCGCAAACTCAATGCGCCTAAAGTAGTTCGTAACTCTATACTTGCGAAACGGACTGCAGGGCTTGGACTGTAACACGCTCATTACAACGTTGATTAGTTTGTTGAAGTAGATGGCGCAAGTAACAGGGTCCTGGTTGACCAGCGTGCTCTTTGCCATATAGTGTAGCTGACTTATTTCCTGTTTTGTTACGGAAACATTGTTGCTTAGCCGGTGCAGAAGCTGTAACAGCTCTGGCCAATGAACTTCGTTGGCTGTTATCGTAAAAAATACAGTGGGTTTGCCCAGTTGTTTGATCATAGCCAACAAGTCCAGCTTCCTCTCTGACCAATACCAGCTACTGTTGGGTATTGAGCGTAAAAAAGGTAGGTTACTGTGGATGTAGTCCTCGCACTGTATCTCCTCCTTGGTGATTTTGGTCTTCTTCCCCACCACTTTGTGAGCTACAGTCAAAGAATCCCTCATTCGCATGCGCATGATCTTCATAGCCATATACAGTAAGTGTAACGGAGTTACCCCGCGCCTGTCAGACCGTCGTAACTCACTTGTAGCAATCATGAAGGGCGTTACAGTAACGCCCTCCCGAAACTGGCGAAGCTGGCCTAAGTAGATAGAGGGAAACGACAATTCTTCCGCTTGTTCTTCAAATAACAGATTTTCTGCGGCTGTGTATAGTTCGTCGTTCCACACTAGAGTGTGCTGTTGGGCCAGTAAACTTTCTCCTATGGGGATATTTTCCAGGCTACCACCAACAGACTGACAGTTATCGAACTGATGTATGGTGATGTTGTACATCCTATAAAGCGGGGTGTTCTTCAAATACTGCAGCCACTGGTCAACAGCAGATTTATTGACTAACTTCAAACAGGGGTTGACGTCAACGCAATGATCAACAATACCTCGCGGCAACGAGGTGATCATCGTATCAACCTCCACAGGAACATTAATAACTTGCCCATAAACCCGCCCTTCCACCTGCCGCAGCCGTCTGATTTGCTTGAAAGGGGTTTTGGGGGATATCAACCGTTCCGACATCACATCCAAAGGGGGTAGATCTGGCATACTGGGATACTTAAACCCATTATAAACGGCCATTTTGGGTATGAACTTCTTCTGGATGCTTGCCCGGCAAGTGAAGCAAACTGCATTGTCAAAATCAGGAAGAAATGTTCGCACGAACTGGACACCTTCTTCGGTTAGAGGTTTCAAGTCGTCTTTGAACCACAACCTGTCGCAAATCGGACATGGGTGTCCAAATTCGTTTTGTGTAAATTGTTTGTGAAACTGTACATGCGCACTGCTGTCTTTTATGAAGGTGTTGTAAGGTGGTTTGTTGGGTTCCTCAGCTAAGCGTGAAGGTTCAGGGATTACGTTGAACACAGACGTCAACACATGAAGGCGTTTCTTCTCGCGATATCTTCTTGTACGTTCCGTGGCCATTGCCCGCTTTATTTCAAGGTCTTTCTCTTCTTGTTTGCTTTTCTCCTTTTCGCGGTATCTTTTCGAGTATTCCCTGTTCATGGCTCGTTTTTGTTCGACATTTGTCTCTTCAACTTGCCGATGTTTCATTTTCTCGCGGTATCTTCTGGAGCGTTCCGTTGCAAGGGCCCTTTTCTGTTCGATGGTATTTTCCTCGATTCGTCTGTGTTTTTCCCGTTCGCGGTATCTTCGAGTTCGTTCCCTTGCCAGTGCCCTCTTGTGTTCAATATTTGTTTCTATGATTCGTTTCTTTGCCGCTTCGCCAATGAGGAGTTGCTGGGTTTTATAGTGAATTTTGAATTTGTCATCGATTTGGTTGACTTCGGCCATCTTCTGTAACAGACAACATTTATTTATACATCTGTATGTCCCAATCCATGGGTATATGAAGCTATTAAATGTGATTCAATGCAATAGAATTTGAAGAATCTAGTTATACTGGAGTGGTCTGGAAAGTTTCCTTCCTTACGTACGAGGTCAGATGAACATGTCCTGTTTAAGGCAATTAATCACTTCTAGAATGGACTTCACAGGGGCAATTCGAAAAAATCAAACATTTGTGAGATTCTTGACAACATTATAAAATAAATCATCACCGATGTTGGGGCTAGTTAGGGACATGGTACATGAAACATACTTATACTTTATTCAATTGATAAATGAATCTTCACTAACATTGCCTGTATCACTTTTTATTGTATTTACCACAGAATATCTTTCTATAACTGTTCTCTTTCACTGGTGAAATATTTTTATCTTTACACCAGTCAAGATAAAAATCCTTGTACATAGAAGAAACGGAAATATCGCGATCTGAGTTGTATGTTCGAAAAGCTCTAATGTGCTCATGCGCAGCTTGTACTTGCTCATGTGGAATCCTATTAGGTCTGTTGTGGTGCCTTCCACGTTCGTCGGTTTTTGGAACGTACCTTCCTTCAGCAATCTGTTTGCAAATGAGTCCTACGCGTCTATAAGAGTTTTGCAGCCCATGCACTGATAAAAACTCTTCTTTGCACACTTGCACATCTTTGCCGTTCAACTTGACAAAATAATGATAATTGACTTTTCTGGAGGATTCTTGTCGTTTGGTTTTGTTCTTATATGAGCGTTTTTTAGGTACGGCTTTAATTAATCCAAATAAAAACTTGTTTTGTTCTTGATAAGAAGCCAAGTTGCTGAAATCGGTAAAGATTTGGATTTCCTTTCCTAGTAACTTTTCTCTGCACTTCTTCTGACATTTACAGGGGGAGCCGAGCTTTGTTTCTTTTTTTCTTCTTTCAATATTTTGTTTTCGTGATGGAGCAGCTTTATTGGGTGTCTCTGGTGTGTCTTGGAATTGGGACTGGAAAAAAATAAACTGTGAAGCCGCTTTACACGGAAGTTATATCTAAAACTTTTATCCTCATTATTCCCACAAAAATACAATAAGGACACGTGAGTTGGAATAAATCGATTCAAAATTCACGGGTTTGTTGTCATTTGAATTATTTGTGTACTGGGTGTCCCATAATTATTGCAAAATATGTCGCGCCGTGGTGTTGAAGCTATATATGCCAGCTTCCAATAGTTCAGTCAGCACGTGCTCTAGGAATCAAGCCTAAGCATGGGTTACAGCTGGGTGAGTATTAAATAAACGTACTAAAACAACCATTTTTATTTATTGTTAGTATTTTTAGGATTAACACAAATTCATCAAGATTCATAGATCCTGATTTATTTCTATTATTTATTGCAATTACAGTTGGTCGATTCTTTATCATTGGGTGCATTTTTGGACCGTTCGCACAAGTTGCATTTTTTGAGGGCGAAAAATGAAATGGTAAATTCATTCTGGAAAATTCGTCTGTACATTGTCAATTTTGCAGCTGGCTCGTTTCTCTCTTTTTGTATCTTTTCATAGTCTCTGAATAGGTCAGCAAAACATTTATCGCCCGAAATATATTCTCGAGAAGAATCTTGACGCGTATAATGGCTCTCCATTCTTGGGATAGAATTAATGTGCTCGCGTATCGAAATCTTTATTCTTTCATCCACTTTTCTGTGTTGTCCGTGTTTTCCTCTTCTATCTTCAACAGTAACGCCGTTGATCTTTTTATTCAACACAGTCCGAATAGGTCGGTCATTGATTCCCAGAGTGTTTCTAAAAAACAATTTACATACACGTATCTTTTTATCTCCATGGTAAAGATAAAACGCATGGTTCACTTGCCGTGGTTTTTCTGGATTCCGACAGTATCTATATGAGGGTTGCAAGGACTCCACATTTCTAGCTATAAATAATCGCTGTCGTTGAATATTGCCTAGGTCCCAATAACTTTTGAAGATGTCCATACGTTTTTCTTCAGTGAATTTACTGGAACACTTTAATCGGCATTTCATTCCACATGCCGGCAGTATTTTCCTTTCTTTGACAATTCTCTGTCTCTTCATTTTGTGCAATCGTTTTCTACCACGTTTGGTCATGATATCATCAATATTGGAAGTACTGGGAACTGCAATGGAAGCACTTGCGTTTCTTAGGTTTTGTATTGTCTCAGTTTCCTGCGAATCTTCACTTGATGCAGAACTGATTACTCTGTACTTCAGGTCAGCATCCGAATCGTAATTTTCAGAGAGATCTGGAGATACAATTGGTCGTTTAGCGAGAGCAATCGATTTTGATGGAGAACGGGAACTTGATGAGCATGAAGATGAATATGAAGAAAAGCTTCTCTGGACTGTTTGTGAAAAATGGCAATTTTCCTTTTCTACTGCAACAACATCCACATCAACGTTTTTTTTTCTACGGGACATCTGGAAAGAAATCGAAAAGCTGCACTGAACAATGCTGTCACAATCAAATAGAAAAAAAATGATATTTCAGGCAGACAGACAGAAGAAAAAGAGGACATCAGGCAAAATTACTGGCACAACTCAAAAAAATGTTACTTTTCACGAATACTTCACACACCCTCGACAGGAACACTGACACAATTTAATATGTGACATTTAACCAGACAAAAAAAGAAATATTTTATAAGTCACAAACCGCCAAAACCTTAGTGACACTTGTCGCCGCCATCTAGCATACAGAATTCGAAGTATATTTGTGACACTCTTCAGGATTGAAAGTGTATGTTTTTCATTTATTAATAAGGATAACGAATAATTTTGAGTTGTGTCACTATTCTTGCCGATCCTTCATGTATTTGATAACAAAATATTTACAGAGTTTCAGGAATCTACGCACACTTATAATAACCTAACTTAATTAATTGTTGTTGTTGGATCGTACAGAAAGAATGGTCTTTATCATTTCAGGAAAATCAACTTTGTTCCTGGATTTCTTAACTGAAGATCACTTTGTTTTGTATCGACAGCCAAACGAACAAATTGTTTCTATGATTCTTCACCACAAATCCGTGAAACAACATTATTGTTCAATTTGAACGTATTAGAAGTCAGAAAACCTGACCCAGTTGTAGTTTCAAACTTTGTGCAGAGTTAAATGTCTTCTATTATAAGTCATATCTATCATAATTGTTTGTGTTTGTAAAGAGTATGTGCAATTAGATTACACTGTAACGTGAGGGACGAAAGTAACCAATCTATGCCCAGGCGAACCATCCTTGCCAGCTCAGCTGTTGCATGTGTTCCAGTGAAAATGTTGACATTGTGGCCACGCCACTGGTGAAACAAATTTCAAGATCTGAAGAGGGCAGAGAGAGAGAGAGAATCATTATTCTTGCGCAGGAATTGATGTCACAGTGTTCTCCTCTAATTTCAAAAGCTCCAAAAACGGATACTATTTGCTCAACCAAAATGATGACAATACTGGTCAGATTTGCAAGTGTTGCCTTCCCTTTCAAATTGGTGACGAGGGCAGCGATTTCGGAAAAGTCTTGATTTATTTTTAAAACGTATTCCTTTCATCGAAATTATTTATATCTTTATTGTGATTAACAAGACTCTGTAGCTCTTTTCAAGGGCCATTTCATGAATCGAAGATTGTTTGACGCCGTTCGTGCATTGAGAAAAGACAAAGGTAGAGAGTGATTTCTGACCTATTGTTGGCAATATCGCATTAGCACTCGAATACGTACATTTCATCAAAAACTACGTTGAAGACTGTGAAACTTGTTGGCAACTCCGCACTGAAACCCAGAAGACTCGCCTCCCTTATACCTGTTTATCAATGAGTCAAAACCATAGGTTGCCGTGTTTGGATGATGATTAATCCTCAAAAATCATAGGATGTTTGAAAATTCTGATAAATTGATTAATAAAATGATGAATTTGCATCAAATGAGAAATTTGTAACTTGTACAGGGTGTTTCCTAAAGATTGGTAAAAAATTCGTTGTGTGATTCCTGGGGTATTTTCATGAAAAAAAGTTCCTATAAACATTTGCCGAAAAATGAAAGAATCCAATTTTCTTTTAACCTTTAACCCCGCCAGTATGGTACGCCCCTGATTAAAATTTTGAAATTCTGAGCTCAAATTCTCATTCAGCATTAAAAGTTTGTATGATGTACCAAATTTCATGATTTTTGTATGTAAGGTTTCGGAAATATTGAGGAAAAACCGTCTTCGGGGTGCCCTATTTAAAGGGGCGTAGCTCCCTTAGGAAGCATTTTTCGGCAAATGTTTATAGGAACTTTTTTTCATGAAAATACCCCAGGAATCACACAACGAATTTTTTACCAATCTTTAGGAAACACCCTGTATAAGAAGGACATGAGGAAAACAACACAATTTTTTCAAATATTGATTTTTTGGTTAGCGGTAACAGGATAAAAGCTATCTGGAAAAAGTCCAATATTTTTATTTTCTATAAAATGTCTTTGGATGTGCCTGGAATGGGTTCGTAATTACCTACAACGGGAAGTGTTTCACTAGAGGGCAAAGCCTCCTGGTTAAAATTGTAAACAATTTTATGGCGTCTTGAATGTTCAATTACTGGATCAGATGTAATCTCGTCATCTTGGAAAACGTGTGGGTTCACAGGGTATATGCCAGTTACCTCGAATCCTTTTACCGCCTTGTCCATCGAAGTAACTCTCAAATAAGCTTTGTTAAAAATAGAAGCCCACACGTCATGAGTTATTTTTTTATATGGATGGTTTTCCATGTACAAATCGCATTCTCTATTGAAGGCGGACTTGAGCGGACCGAAGAAGGTAACGTCGAGAGGTTGCATTCGATGTGAGGTATGTGGTGGTAGCGACAGCATTTGAATTCGATTTTCCCGGCAAAATTGATGAGCTTTTAAAGATAAATGGCTGGAATGATTGTCAAGAATGAGAAGTGTCTGGCCATCAGAAGCACCAACGTGTTTCGCAAAATGTCTTAGCCATGTAACAAAAAGATCTTCGTTTATACATCCTGATTTTGAGCATTCGTATATGGCTTCAATAGGACCCCCTGTCATCATAGAAGGCGTCATCCTCTGACGCGGGAATATACACATGGGCGGAATATATATTCCGGATGCACTGAATGCACAGACGACTGTCACATTTTGTCCTTGTTCGCCTGTTATTTTACCGACCTGTTTTGATCGACTACGTGCATATATCTTGCCTGGTTTTTGGACAGTTGAGACCTCAGTCTCATCCATGTTAAATATTCGGTCGGCCGTAAATTTGAATTTTTCTATAAGTTCTTCCAGGTTATCGTAAAAAAAATTATTTTCTGTTTTATCAAAACCCAAGACTCTATTCATGCTTGTTGGCTCCGGTGCTCTCAATGAAATGCCAGGATTCCTTTTCAGGAAAGAATAGACCCAACACTTTCCCGCCATTCTTTCACTTTTTGAAAAAATGTTTTTAATTTTTTTCTCTGTTGCAAATTCGTATGCCAGTCTTCGTAACTGTTGCTGAGTGATCCCAAAAAATGTTCTCGCGACTCGGTCTATATGTTGTTTGAACTCTTCCTCTTCTTCTCTCGAAAATGTTTCATGGCGGCCCATACGAGGGTCATAATATCCTTTTTTTAGTCGGTCTCTTATTGTTGATTCGGGCAAGCCAAGACTTCTTGACACCTCTTTGATTTTTTTTCCGGAACGTACCGCTTCGATAGCGGCTTTCATCGTGGCTGGATCCCATGACGCCTTTTTTCTTTTTTGAGGAGGTTCAGCCATCTGAAAAAAAATAACCATCGAAGAGTCAGATAATACCGCTCTGCTGATAATACCGCCACCTCAGCACGCACTAATCAGACGATTTTAAGCCAAGATTATTCAGAAAATGAAAGCTCAAGATAAACGATTGCTACCACAAAGAAGCTGTGTATAGCAACAAAATATCTAAAATTTGAAAAATGGGATTTATACATACCTCATTCCAAAAATTTATGAGTTATGGGTTTTAACGAAAAGCCATAAAGACTCGCGGTACAAGGTGACCACACATTGGGCAGTGTTGCTTATTATTATTTTTGATCGGGAGATAATGGGGGGCGGGGGCGGTATTATCAATCGCGCGCCAATATCCTACTCTCCGTATACCTAAATAGAACTGTTAACTTGATCTGTAGACACGTAGGTAAGCCAATCTCGACAATACGGCAACGCTCTCGTACTATCATAACGCAAATCAAGCAAAGCTCTACGTACGACTTACTCGCTGATTTGTTTATGGCGTCAAGCATTTTCCACCATTCCCGAACTAAGGGTATAGAGTCAATAGCCTAGTTTATACCGACAACTTGATCCGCGGACCAAGTACCAAATTCGGACTATATCCGAACCAAATGGTTGGTTCGAATGGTGTAAACAGTTGCGGACTAAGCTGGTCCGCTCTTGGTTCGGTACTCGCCAGCAAGTGTACCGAACTAAATTTGGTTCGATCTGGATCAACATTTTGAGGTTATATTGATTGTTATTATTGTGAATTGTGTTGGTTCTGAGTTTCTAAGGCAATCTGAGCGTACTTACTCATGTTTTTTTTGGTTACGAATTGTGTTGATGAATAATTTCGATTTGTTTTTGACATTTGACGAATTGCGGGAGTACACATTTAGTTCACGCGTTGCAAGACGGTGTAAACGGGCAGGAAGCAAGAATTGGTCCTACCGTACTATCCCCACCAGCTTGGTCCTATCGGACCGCACTAAACGAGTTATCGATGTAAACTAGGCTAATGTAACATTTGAGCATCATATAAGCGTGTAATTTTTTAACGAATCGATGAAAAAATATGCGGTTTGCACCACGATGCAGAGCACTTCTTTGCGGTTTATGTGGATGATTCAATTATTATGTCGAAGAAGCTGGATCAACTAATTAATCAATGATTAATTTTCAAGAAAACCTGACAAAATAACTAAAAACCCTTCACTTATGATCAAAATTTTCTGGCACACCCTCACCCTGTATAATATCAATATTGCTGAGTATCCAATAAGTCATCAGAAAGACAGCTAAACAATAGATATATGCAGAGCCGTCTATATTGTAATACAAGCCCTGAAGTAATGGTTTTGGCAACACCGCGTGTGGTCTCGATTGAGGTTAGGTTCACTTGTAGTTCCAACTATAACACTCTAGGCGTCTAGTTTTAACCTGCTTTCATTCAACTTCAAATTGTATTTTGAAAAACTGAGTTACACGGTGAAAAATGAAGTTGTTTTTGCGTTAAGATTGAGGTAAGTGGGTAGGTGAAAGTATAGGTACCAAAGATATCGCGATCTAACAGTCGATATTTTCAATAGACTTGTAGATAGTTCCATATTATGGTATGTGTTTGTCTATGCCTTTCGGGGAATACTGGATGAGAAAAATACATATTTGAATAGGAAAACTTGATCAAGTAATGCCTCATCCTGGATTTCTCGAACATATAAGCACCAGCTTCTATGTCATGCGGAAAATAAATAATAAACGAGTTTTGTTTCGTTCACTTTGGAAAAACATAATGGCGACGTAGATAGTGCTTTTTGGTAAATCAGTTTTAAACATTATTATCAACTCCAGTCCTCCAGAAACTGCTTCAATCACATCCCACAATCTGTAACCATCTACCTATCTGTCGGTTTTAATGTTTTATTGTTTAGAATTAATATTTTTTCCCAACAAATCATAAAACTCTGGTCCGGATATGTTTTATGTAAATTTTTACGTCATGAGGTAATGAACATCATACCTGTTGCGATAATACATAAGTTATTCTTTCAAATTACAGTTTCATTGAACAATTTTTGTATTTCGTAATTCAGTCAATGCAAAATTTTGACCACTGTTGACGTTAGATGCGACGTTGCAATTTTTACTTCATGGCTTGTATTACAATTTAGACGGCCCTGATATACAGGGTTTTTCACTTAAAACTCCCCACGTCAATATCTCGGAAACGAATAGGAATATTTGATTTCTGTAAAAAGTAGTCAATGTATGGGGTCGAGTACTTATTTTTCACAGTTAAAAAAATTCGACGCCTACCAAGAGTAAAGCGTCGCGACGCATCGAAAATATTAATAGATTGCAGGAACTTTGAAATTACGCGCATGCAAAAGTACAAGTTATTCATAAACTTTTTTGTTATTCAGTCGAACTCATTTATTCTACTCAGTTTTGAGATATACAGTGTGTCCAAGATAAGAATGTCTATCATGGGGATCTTGAAAACCGTGAGAGATACAAGGTCGGTTAAATGGAGGCAAAGTTGCGTATTTTGATGCTTAACAAAATGCCGTTTTTAATGCCAAGAAATTCCGACTAAGTCCGAAATTATCCGAAAAAATCCGAAATTTTTCAAAATTGTTTTCATTTTTTTCTGACCACATTTGAAGAGATATTTTGAAATGAATGGAACTTCTTCATTGCCACTTTTTGCCCTTTACAAGATAGCGTTATTGAATTGAAGAACCGACGTTTCGTCTATGAGCAGCCATCATCAACTTTGTTTTTTTAAATACGGTCCTGGATTTTTTATGACGGATTTTGAGGGCCTCTTATGTTCCTAAGCCAACAATGTATCGCAATTATACAAAAAAATTATGTTGATGGATTTTTCCATGAGAACTCATGTGTTAGAGAGAGACAAAGAATACATTTTTAATAGGATCAAAAACGCACACCTCTTTTTTAATGAGTGCGATACATTATTGTAGGCTTAGGAACATAAGAGGCCCTCAAAATCCGTCATAAAAAATCCAGGACCGTATTTAAAAAAACAAAGTTGATGATGGCTGCTCATAGACGAAACGTCGGTTCTTCAATTTAATAACGCTATCTTGTAAAGGGCAAAAAGTGGCAATGAAGAAGTTCCATTCATTTCAAAATATCTCTTCAAATCTGGTCAGAAAAAAATGAAAACAATTTTGAAAAATTTCGGTTTTTCTCGGATAATTTCGGACTTAGTCGGAATTTCTTGGCATTCAAAACGGCATTTTGTTAAGCATCAAAATACGCAACTTTGCCTCCATTTAACCGACCTTGTATCTCTCACGGTTTTCAAGATCCCCATGATAGACATCCTTATCTTGGACACACTGTATATCTCAAAACTGAGTAGAATAAATGAGTTCGACTGAATAACAAAAAAGTTTATGAATAACTTGTACTTTTGCATGCGCGTAATTTCAAAGTTCCTGCAATCGATTAATATTTTCGATGCGTCGCGACGCTTTACTCTTGGTAGGCGTCGAATTTTTTTAACTGTGAAAAATAAGTACTCGACCCCATACATTGACTACTTTTTACAGAAATCAAATATTCCTATTCGTTTCCGAGATATTGACGTGGGGAGTTTTAAGTGAAAAACCCTGTATATGCCATAACATTGTCATAGAATCAACAGAACAGCCATTCAAAGCCCTATGTGTCATAATTTTGAAAAACAGTCGATATTTCAAAAACGAAAGAATATATCAACAAAAATCCAAGAATATTCCGAGGTATGGACGTAACAAGCACTTGGGCGTATCGAAAAAAAGCTCCAAAAAAATCTCTGTGGAAATGGGAGGACAGTAAAGAAAAAGAAAAAGTACAGTACTTTTTTTACCACCCTGTATAAAAGAAGTTTTTGAGAAAATTAATTTTTTGAACCATTCGCATAAACCGTAAAGAAATGCTCTGCATCGTGGTGCAAACCGCATATTTTTTCATCGATTCTTTAAAAAATTATGAGTGTCCAAACATAGGCGAAAATTTCGGGTGAACCGTTTTTTTTTGATAAGAAGTTAAGTTGGAATTCATATCCCAAACGCTGTTAAAGATTAAAATGTTGAGTAACTTATATAACTGCAGTTTAGAGTAGTCGCCACAATTTTTTAATGCAGATTTCAATTTAGAAACCTAACTTGTTTTTTTTCTGATTGTCTCTTCATCCAACATTTTTCGTTATTCTCCTTTCTTATCGTTTCATCATTTTTTGTTCTTGAGGAAAGGCTGGTCATACGTTGGAATGTTAAGGTCTGCAGCTCCATTCAATAACAGAACCATGTAATACTTTGCCAAAAAGGGTTTTTGTTCATATCTTGTATAACAGAAGGTTAATTTTCATCTAATAGTTTTTGTAGATCTGAATTCAATTTTCGAGATTGTCTTGATCGATGTGATCTGGATCTTCATCTCTTTCTCATAGCTTTTTGATCCTGTCCACTTAGCTCTTTGATGTTCTTTGTAAGTCCAGCTTCTTTTCGTTTTCGGTCCTGCTTTTTAATCGATTCATGCTGCTCCTTATTCTCGAAGTTTTTGTCTCGCTCTTCTCATGCTCAACTTATTTTGCTCTCGTCTCTTCTTGAGTTTCTCTTTAACTTAGGCTTCATGTTATCCTGAGAATATATAAAAAATATTCTTAGATAACCTTTCCAGTACAGTATATGTCCACAGGAGTGCAATTCACCACGTGTTTTTTTCTACAGGTTGAATAGGCCCCTTGCATGTGTTTTAATTTCCTCCTGAAAACCTTTTAAAAACCTTCTCAAATGTTGGAGATATCCCTTTCCAATATTTTTTCTTAATAAAATCTTCGAATAGCTGTAAAATTGTTAAATTAAACTTCATTCGGGACCTTTAAATTTCACGTGACACGGAAACTCTATGCTATTGGTCCAAAGCCGGTGACGTCAAACCGGACTTGGATCCGTTGTCTACAGTTATCAGCTGGCGTGAATAAGTAAGTATTTTATTGGTTTAAATGCTTTGTGTATCATGATCTTTCTTATATTGTTATCCTCCAACTCTCCGATGTTGAGCACATGTGAAGAAATCATTTTTGACAAAAAATCACCACAACATCAATAAATCCATCAAAGGCGATTCTTCAATTTCGCCTTTACATTATCGATAATAATTTTCTTATAATACTGTTTGGACAAGAGGATCGACAGGGACGAAACTACACTAAAAAATCACGAAAATGTATTTAAATTCAAAAAAGTTGCGTGTAAGTGACAGCCCTCATAAAATTTGTAGGTTAAATGTCATGTCTAGGCAGGGACGGATTTTAATCGGGGTTGGGCCACAATGTTGCCGTTTCTCTGTTTGTAGTGTCTGTTGGGGTTGGCATAGGATTGAGATTTCAATTTTATCAATATGGGATAGGATTGTTAAGGTGGGTGGAGGAGGTTGTTTGTCTATTTTGATACTTTAATTTTTGAGTCTTGTATCTCATCGGAATCCAGAATCATCACATAAAAAAGCTTTGTTTCGTGATTTGATTTTGTTATTGATCATAAATCTAAGATGGATAATAACTATAATAATTATTGTGCAGTGTGCTGTGTGTCAAAAGTCAAAACACCTTTTCAACTAAAGGGAACCTAGTGTACATGAAACACTGTGGTCAATTAATCTTGTCCACGTTTTAAACCTGTCTGGCTCGTCATATTTATTGTCTTATCGAAGCGAAGAACCAAAGAATATGCTGTAGGGCCACTTGCCAAGTTTTTATTTTGATATCGAAACCAATGATATACAGGGATTTGAAAAAGTTATTCACCCAACCGACTTTTTTTTCAAATGGAAACGGGAGTCGAGTGATACCTCATTTTAAAGGACTTTACATCCTCATTACACCCTGAAAGTTTGAGGTCGCTGTTTCGTTTCAATTTTGGGCTAGTATTATTTTTCAAAATGACACTCAATTGACGTTTTGACATTCTCAGCTGTCACTACTGTGTTGAGAAATGCAGAACGTGCTCAAATATTTTGTTTTGTTAGTTGAATCATCAAGGACACGAAGTACTATTCACATGAATATTTATTATTTTCGTTTCAAGTAAAGTTGAACAACATTTCAATCCCCAGTATATGAGAACGGTCTGCATTTTTCAACCAGTAGTGACAGATTAGAATGTTGCATTGTTATCAGTTATCACTTGAAACGCCGATATCTGGGAAACAATTAATAATTAAGGGATAATAATACCTTAAATGGAGAAAAATATGTGATTTTTTTTTATTGACTTGACTGAATTTTACACCCAATATCAATTTTGTCAAATGAATAAAATAAATAGAGGAAAGAATCAGTGAATAAAATAAAGTTTGTCCATTATTTGAAACCAATAATGTGTAAATCACGCACATATTTTTTCATTTCGATTTTGACGACCGCTTCAAAATAAAGGTAAGTTTTATTTTTCCATGAAAAAAAAAAGAGTTTCTTTATTTCAAAGAAAAACAGACTCAAGAGCAGGGTATTTTATTATATAAAATTCACAGTTCCAAGTCATTTACACATTAATAGTTGAATAATCAAAATTTTTAATACAAAAACTTCTTCCCTCACTACTCAATTTTCTTTCAAAGTTTTTGATCAAATTCCAAATAGAACCTACATACCTCACTATACGTATGTATTTTGTTTAAATTCCTTAATCAGATCCCAAATAGAACCTGCATACCTAATTTGATCAAAATCCTTTCGAAAATAACAAAACTATGTAAACATAACCTCACCAAGTTATTTTCATTTCAATTTTTTGATCAAATCTCAAATAGAGCCTTTATACTTAATTTGAACAAAATCCTTTGGAAAATAACAAAACAATGCAAACATAACCCAACTACCTATGCATTTTTTTTAAATTCCTTGATCAGATCCCAAATAGAACCTACATACCTAATTTGGTCAAAATCCTTTGGAAAATAACAAAAATATGTAAAAATAACCTCACTTAGTTAATTTCATTTTAACTTTTTGATCAAATCCCAAATAGAGCCTTCATACCTAATTTGAACAAAGTCCTCTGGAAAATAGCAAAACTATGTAAACATAACCTCACAAAGTTATTTTTTCTAAAATTTCTAGATCAAATTCGGAACTAGAATCTACATACCTAATTTGAACAAATTCCTTTGAAAAATAACAAAACTTTGCTCGGTTTAACAAAATCTGAAAGCGTTACCGTTACATCGTTACATTTGCTTAACATTTTTTGCAGTTCACTCCCCATTGCCGACAAAATATCAGAACGCCGCAAAAGAAGTTTCGCTTCAAAAATAGATGCAAAGACAAGATAAAACGAAAAAAAAAGTTCGCATAAACAAATTGAATTAATTTTCTTTTTATTTTGAAATCAATTATTAAAAATCCATTGTTTAATATACATTTTTTCCTCGCATTTCTCTAAAAAAGGCTGGCGTTCTATGGCTGATAACCAGCTTTCTCTTTGTTTATCTTCGTTTGGTAGGTTTTTCTAGGAGAAAAAGTTTTTTCACAATCTGGCACGATACAATAATGATAAACCATTATAAAACTCGACTCAAAATCATACACAAACCACAAAACATAATGATAACCAGTTTCCAAGAGAAACATAATGAACAAAAACTGTACAAAGAAAAATCCGGCCCTGGACGACACGCCAAACGTCAGCAATCCGCTGATGAAAAAACCTTCCTCTCTAAATCGGAACCAAACTTAGGCCGATTGCATCACTCGCCGTTTTCGCGGGTATTTGGCCAGTTTTAACTTTAGTTATTTATTGCGACGTTGATATTTTTCGTATGCAAAAAAAATTTTGTAGGGATACTTTTCAAGTCTAATTGATCATTTTGATGCAATAAAAAAAATACGTGCAAGGGGCCTATTTAAAGTGCCGTCCTTTGTAAAATAGGCCTCGTCAGTGAACAAAATCGATTCCTGAGACTCTACTGGCGAAGATGCTGACGCTGCCTCACATGGGGATGGGTCCTCAATTCTTGTCCCTCCACTTTTTTTCGATGAGGCATCTTGTATACACAGTCAACCAAAACTAAGTTACGACCATCAACTTTCTTCAAAGGGAAACTTATTTTTAAAATTCTACATCGCATTCTAAGTTTGTTTCATGTACCACGTGCTCAACCCCAACAGGTATGGATAAATTCATTGATTCATTTCAAAATATCTGTGATTCTGTGGAACAATTTATAGACCAGTCTACAAATGTCAAAACCGAATTGACATTTCGACGGCTTAATCTGCAAACAAGCCAACTCCATTGATACCACATTTTCCAGTAGCCTAAAACTGTGTAAAAGGTTAAAAAATAGTATATGACGTGGCAATGTTAAAAGTGCCATAAATCCCTTAATATTGACACAATTTCAACGCGTAAAAAAACCTTTTGAAGACAATTCTATCCTATTTATAATGGTTTTTTGAATGTTAAAATCCAATATTGAACAATGGAGATATGAATGTTTAATGTTGGATGACGTGACAATGTTAAAAGTGCCATAACTCCCTTAATATTGACACAATTTCAACGCGTAAAAAAACATTTTGAAGACAATTTTATCCTCTTTATAATGGTTTTTTGAATGTGAAAATCCAATATTGAACAATGGAGACATGAATGTTTAATGTTGGATGACGTGGCAATGTTAAAAGTGCCATAACTCCCTTAATATTGACACAATTTCAACGCGTAAAAAACCATTTTAAAAACAATTTTATCCTCTTTATAATGGTTTTTTTGAATGTGGAAATCCAATATTGAACAATGGAGATATGAATGTTTGAAGTTGGATGACGTGGCAATGTTAAAAGTGCCATGACTCCCTTAATGTTGACACAATTTCAACGCGTTAAAACCATTTTAAAGACAATTTTATCCTCTTTATAATGGTTTTTTGAATGTGAAAATCCAATATTGAACAATGGAGATATGAATGTTTGAAGTTGGATGACGTGGCAATGTTAAAAGTGCCATAATTCCCTTAATATTGACACAATTTCAACGCGTAAAAAAACATTTTGAAGACAATTTTATCCTCTTTATAATGGTTTTTTGAATTTGAAAATCCTTTGATCGTTAATTTTTTCTCCCTATGTTTAGATGGTGAGAGAAATTGAAATACAGTAAGCTACATTGCCCTCTTTATGTTATACATTTTATTGATAGAGTTTTTTCTGTGCATGTTCAAGTGAAATGGCCACTGTAAAAATGTTTTATTAAGGTAATTAAACAACAAAATTATTATCAATAACGAAAAAACATAAATCATCATAATACGGATGGTAATCAGAAGCAATGGTTGTTTTCAAGTCCTGGCGGTTAGAAGAAGTAACTCCCATCCCTCTGCAAATCTCAGTTTATAAAAAAAGCTGCCATTAGATGGATATTGTAGAGCTCAGACATCATCCACCTATAAAAAATGTATGGATAAGAACGCATTAACAAAAAACTCCCACCTTTGGATCTCCTTTCATTTTTCCAGGTCTGAAGGATTTGAGGAATATAATTAAAAATGAGTTTAATATTTCATTTAGGGGATTTAGTATCTTCCGGGCTCTTCGACAAATGATCAACATATTCAGCAGGTAAATTGATTATTTGATCACGGAGTCTTTTCTTGTTAGAAGCATGCATAATCCATGCATACCATTAGCATGTGATGAAGAACTTTATCCACAAATTCTTCTGCAGAAACACCACCTTCCGTTTCATTCCTCAGGAAACAATAGGCTTCTTGAGTTTTCAAATTAAAAGCACAAATTTAGCTTCGACTTATATTATAACGATGACACATTGGATCTTGGTGCAGCTAGCAGATCTTGGACGTCAACAGCAAAAACGATATTATTATTTGATTTGATTTGATTTTTGTCATTATCTTTTTCTGCACGGGCCTCATTTTTTTTATATGTCAGGTACAAATTCTGTATAAAATGTCTTGTTTTGGATGAAGTAAAGATATTTTCTCTGACTGCAAAGTATTATCTATTTCTTGCAATTGGAAAAGTTTCCTTAGAACAATGTTTCCAATTCCATACAGACGCACTACCTATATCTAATGTATTAATAAACATGGTCTTACAGACTCGAAATAGCTCCTCATTCACTTTCAAGTGATAGTACATGGAATAAGATCTTCTTGACGATGAAGCATCTTTTCTATGTCTTGGTCTGCTGGTATACATCATCTCAACCAGGTCGTCAACGTATATCTTTTTTTCTCCCCAGCTCATCGACCAAAAGGCATCAAATATTTTTCTTCTGGATTCCTCTGATATGTTGACACATTTAAGAATCTTCTTTGATGAACACGAGCAGCGAGCTTTAATTTTTCTTGCATTTCTTGTAATTATGTTCCCGTCTATTCTTCTAACAAAATATTCTTGACCTCTCTCTCTTTTTTTGGCATTGCTGCGATCAGCCCATTTTGAATCATCTACCTCACATCTCTTTCGTCGTTTTATCTTCTTTTTTTCTGATTCTTCCAAGATGAAGTACGCGACATTGTCTGAGTAAGGCAGCAATAGGTTATTTTCAAGCCTTTCAACACGTGATATTGACTGTCCACTTTCAACGGTAATGTTTGGTTCGCCTTGTGAAAAATCCGAAGATTGGTTTGCTTCTAGAAGCATGGACGTAGTAATATCTTCTTCAGCTGTACAGCTATCTCCTGGTACAAACTCCGAGGATTCTGATTCGATTTCCAAATCCAAGGCCAATTCAATATTATTTTTAGAACGCGACATAATCTGTAAATAAAGACATTAAAAACATCTCATATCAACGTGGACTAGTTTTTTGATATTAGCAAGTAGTAAGTGAAGATGATTAACTCAACATTTTTACGAATAACGCTAAATCAATTATTGTGACATGATTCAATAATGAACATCTCGTTGACAATCGCCACATAATCTCCAATGAGGACCTGAATACGGAGGTGCGAACCCTAAAACCAATTTCGAAGCATCCTAGCTTCTCAGAAAAGTTCCCTGGGGAAACGATACTCTAGAGCGGCTTAAAAAGGACGACAGAATAGAGGAGGACAGCTCAAATGTTGAGGCCCGGAGAAAATTCAAATCCGAGGTAAGAGGTAGCGAGGCGTGGATTTAGCGGGGAGATCGAATCCACCCAGAGGTGATGGCACATGGACTGACAATGGGGAGGACACATTACACCTACTCCTCCAAACTCATTTTCATTGAGGCGCTAAACCAAAAACGGCCCTGTTGCTGAACAAGAGTAGGATCATCGTGGGCATTCTGACAAGACATCGCAAGCTCAATCGACATTTGCATCCACTAGGAATAGGATAATCACTCCTACGTCCCTGCAGTAGAGGTGCGGAGAAAACCCCCGACCATCTACTGGGAGATTACGATAGATGGGGTCGCCTGAGGAGGAAGGCCCTAGGAGCGGCAACCATTCCTCGGGTGGAGTAGAGAACCTGAGCTGGGATGACCTCCTTCACAATGGAGACGGGACGGTTTGAGGAGTGAATAGGGTAAGAAATGCCTCTGCATTACCATTACCATTCACCCAAATAAAGTTGAATATATTACGTACATTTTTAATTCGTTAACGATAAATGAAATAAAGAGCATAAGATCCGACACAGAGCAGAGCAGAGCAGTTTCAATAAAATATCTACTTTAATGTAAAGAAGCCACTGACCTTTTAGGTCAGGTCAGTGAAAGAAGCTAACTCCAATATTCACGGTAAACCGTTTCTAGTCTAAAACAGATTGAAAAACTAACCTAATTTTTGCTTGAAAGTTCATTTAACTTACCTTTGACTTAGTTGGGTCAGTTTTCATCAATAAAAGACACTTTAAGCAAACTCAACATTTTTTTACGTATCCGCATCCGGATTCGTAAACAAATCGACATACGTTAATCATTAAAAACCCGCTTATGCAGCGATCGGTTCTACGTATACGAAACGGATTGGTGAAACGTCAAACTTCGCGTTTTGTAACCCAGATATTGATTTTTGTTTATATTTTTGGTTTGGTTTGGATGTTTGTGTGTTTTTCGTTTATCGTTTTTGAAGAGCTTTTGTTATAATTCTTGGATTAGTTAAGATGCGTTTTCAGATACGGATACGATAAAAGGCCCGCAACGATACGTGCAACGGAACGAATCGGAACCCCCGCATCTATTCTTGATGCGGATACGGATACGTTTGAAATTTAGGACGTGCTTAAAGTGTCTAAAAACACAGAAGAAAGAACTCAAATCAACGTAACTTTAGGGACAGCTGAAACAACAACGCAACTCAATGCATGATGAGAAGATGGCGCTTTTTCCAAAGCGGTACGTTTATGCATGGAGTTGGCTCGATTTTGTGCGGGCAATTCAAATATTTGATTAAAATTGGGAGATATCGTTTTGAAGAACGGTTGAACATTATGCCGACTGTTCAAAAAAATAAATGGAGTTGGCTTCTATGTAGATAAAGACGTCGATTTTGGGCCATCTGCAAAAGTTATAGCGTTTCCCAATGGGGGTGATTACTTTTGGCCTGACTTATACATCCGCGTTTGCAATGTTTGCTTTTTATTATGTTGTTATTGACTGGAGTATAATTTAAAAACATATCAACAATAAAAATGTATGTTTAAATTGTTAGTTTTTAATTTTCCGACAGTAGGCAAGTCAGTCCTCAAATTATCGTAGAACTTCTAGTGAATTTTTTTCCGTAAAAACTTGCCGATGGACAAATTCTTGCTTGAACTGTGTAGCCTTATGCCCCGTGATCGAAAACCATAGTCTGGCAGCATATAATGGGGAAGATTGGCGTTAACGTAATTAATAAGTCATTAAAAAAATCTTGAAATTCGAAATACTTGCCGATGGTCAATTTTTGAGGTATATCGTTAGGAAATGTACCACTAATGAGGCTATAACAATGCCAGACGATTTTCGCGGGTTTAAGGCCCTGCCAGACCCTCAAAATACAAAATTATCAATTTTCGAAAAACTTCTTTTGTCAGACGATTTTGATAAAAGAGTGGAGGGTGGCTGGTGAAGCCACATTGTTTGACCACCGTCACATCATGTTTACACTTGAACAAGAGTGCTTGATGGCACCGCTTAAGATAAGAAATGAGAAGCTCACCAATTGGGATCTCTTTAGAGAGGAAATAGGAGGAGGTCTGGATAACATTCTTACCAAAATAAGAATAGAAGAGGACATTGAGCTGGCTGCAAATCAGCTCCAAGAATGCCTCACTAATTCATTTGAGACAGCATGCCCCTTAAGGGAAAAGCCAAAGACGGTCTGGTGGAATAAATAAACGGAGAGTCACCGTCGCAAAGTTCACAGGCCCCTCAGAAGAGCTAAAGAACTGCGTACTCCGGAAAGCTGGGATGTCTATAAGACAGCCCAGAGAAACTACAAAAAGATCATGATCATGCCACATTGCGGAGCAGTTGTGCTCCCTTGAAGGACTTGGGATCAACCCCGAAAAGATCGAAATTCTGTTATTTACCAGGAAATACAAATCAGGACTCAAACCGCAGATATCCCCCTCAGGAAGTCCTAGAATACAGAAAAACGGTCAAATACCTAGGAGTAACCCTTGACCAGAAACTGTCCTGGAAAGAATACATCGAAGAGCGCTCTAGAAAAGCCATATGCTCCTTATGGGCATGTAAAAGAACTATGGGGACAACATGGGGACTGAAACCCAGAAAGGATCTTTTCTATGGTTATCAGACCTCTGATCACCCATGGAGCCATTGTATAGTGGCCCGCAACTGAGAAAGCATACAACCAGCGGCAACTGAATAAGGTCCAAAGGACGGGATGCATCAGTATAACAGGCGCAGTATGGACCACACCAACGAAAACGTTGGAGGTATTCCTGGACTTACTCCACTGCACCTATTTGCAGACAAAGTGTTGCACTCAGGACAGCATACCGTCTGAACTATCTGGAACATCTGTAGCTGAGGAGTAAGGAACACTCGACCATCATCAGTAAACCCCAGCTGCAGGATGGTGTGCTGTTAATGCACTCCGACTACATGACTCCAATCTTCTTTGCTGGTAGCTCGCCTGAGCTGATTATTTCTAGACCGGAGGATTGGACGGATCAGAAATGACCAGCTCAGATACGGGAAGGGTCGTGGTGATTTACTGATGGCTCCAAGCATCAGACGGGCACAGGAGCAGGTTTCTGCAAGAGCGGGAGGGACAACAAAATGACCTTCTCGCTCGGGATTCACGCTTCAATCCCACAGGCCGAAATCTGTATTATAACACAATGTGCATATAACATATTTGAGACCGGCACAAATCACAGAACTTCCAACATTAGTTCAGATACCACTCCAGCATTAAAGACTGTTGTGAGAAAGGCAGTACACTCCAAAGCAGTCTTAGAATGCAAGAAAGGCATAAGATAATTCAAAATAACAACAGAGTTAGGCTAATTTGGGCCCCGGGCCATAGCGGTATAAAGAGGATCATTGAAGCTGACAGACTTGCCAAAATTATAGGACCCGGATCAATGATTGGCATCCCTAAAGCAGAAGGAATGGGCGGGGCAAAGAAACTTCTACTCGAAAAAGTCACTCTATGCTGGAACAATGCTTATGGCATGCAGGACCTGACTCGGGTAGAACCAAACAGCTCTTAAATATGAGCAGAAAAGACCTCCGCACAATGGTCGGTCTATTAACTGGTCACATGAACCTAAGGGTCACCTCCACAGGATCGGAATCGGGGAAGATTCAGACTGCAGGTGGTGCCTTGGTAGAGACCGTAGTCCACATCCTAATGGAATGTCCGGCACTTAGTAGCACTAGGATGGAATACTTCGGAGCCGAACTCACAACACTCACAGGAATTGGAAGGGATCTATTTGTGGGACCTTCTGAGCTTCGCGAAACATCCAATTCTACATCTACAAACACTTGCCAGACTAGACGATTTTGTCTGAGTGCATATCGCCATACACTGCTGATGTAATGCGACCTCCGTAGGTGCTGTTCAAGTTCTCTTTGACAGGGTGGTATGCATGTTGCGTCAAAACTTTCACAATGAAAATAGTTAATTTCTTTGATTTTTTACATAATTTTGACACTGAAAAAAAAATCCCATATATGAGCACGTAGCTCAGAAATCGTTTCTAATTCAAAAAAGGCTTTTATACAATCTGTAGATAATTTTAAAGGCTTTATTCTTGTGCGTAAGAACTTTTCTATGCGATGCAACGTTTTCGAGATATAAGCGAAAAACTGACAAATAGGGCCTTTCAAGAGCCCTCCACACTTTGGGTCTTCTCCAAGCCGTGGGGACTTTATGTGTGAATAATAACTGAGTATTTCGAACAACTTTCTCAAAAAACCGCTCAAAAAAAAACAAGTTTCGGCAAGTTTTTTTAAAATTGATAATTTTTTTCGAGGGGTAAACCGCTGCCAGAATTTTGTTCACCAGATTACACAATATTGAGTGACTACACGGACTTCACCTGACATTACACGGAATTCACCAGAGATTACACGGACTTCACCTTGCTTTACATGATTACAACAGATTTCACATATTTACGTATGATTACACCTTGGATTACACATATAATGCACGGACTTCACACCTATTTTTAAAATTACACCGAAAGTTGCAGACATTTAATTTACAGTAAAGACATTTTAGTTTGGCTATATTGATTAATCCAGTAACCATGTCGTCTGAAAGGGGGGGAACCTTGCGTTAGATCCGGTAGTTCTGATTTTTTGCTGCCTTGTTTATGATGTTGGCTCAATGAATAATCCAAGTTTTCGACCTCGAGCACCAAACGTAACATTGTCAAATATCAAAAAAATTCCAAAATGTCTTCCTTTTATCCAGTTTTTGTCAATTTTAACCCTGAACGATCAAGTTTTCGATTATCACTATGAAACACTTTTTTAAAGTAGACTAAATTTGCTACAATTTAAGATCAGAATGGTCTCTGTAGACCTGATAGTTTACAAGATACAGATTTTCAAAGTTTATTTATTTATTTTTTCACACTTGGAAATGTTTACATAATAGAACATTATATTATTATGATGATGCCTACCTGGAAGGTATCTAAAGACTAGTTACCATATACATTTATCGTTTGGTGAGAATTTCGACCCTCTAGACCTATTTTCTTCGGAAAATTCACACCTTGCTGATTGATTAAAGTATCAATGACACAGGTAGGCCAACTTATGAAATAAAATATTTTTGGCAATAGATAATTGTAATTATTTCATTTTAATCTTATTTAATTTTAATTTTTCTTGAAAACAAACGTACATAACTTTTTCAACGCACAAATGTTCACGAAAAGAAGAAAACTAATTGCTTGATTTGGTTGAAAATAATATTTGCATATTTAGGTATAGTGCAAATGATTTCCATCGTGCATTCATTAACATTCATATTTAATTAATTGTCTTTTAAATGCATGGATATGAGATTCCTACGCATGTTCAAGCCAGATTTTAATGCAGGTAGGTGATTATTCACATTATTTTGGAAGAACTTTTAATTTCCCCAGTTACATGCACTAAGCAGCTGGTTTTTATTAAAAAATTATCCTGAGTCAGACAAAAATCTTTGCTTTGCCCTCATATTATTACACAAAATCATTTTACTTCCAAGTTTTTTGAATTTTCACGTTTTAATAAGACCTTTTAATAATTCTGAAAGGTTACGGCTCGGGTTACGGGTAGCAAACTATCGTCGGTTATCGATGTCATGCAACTTACATAATATGCACCTCGTTATGCACATTTTGACATTGAATGCAATATATCTCGCGAAAAATGCGTCGTAGAAAAAAAAACTGCATATGAATTTTGTAGGTTTCTTCATGATATTTACTTTGAAAAAATTTGCGACGCTAAAAAAAATTATTTGACCCCCAAAAATGCAAAAAATTTGCATTTGTCGAGTTTGGCGCCCTTTAACTTTGTTATGGTAAGTCTTGGAGCTATTTTAGTGGAGACAAAAATTGTAGACACTTTGATTGTCTTCATTTTTTGTTCAATAAAATTTTTTGTGCGACCTACGGCTTAGCCAGAAAATCAAATCCAAAATGGTTTTGAGTTTCTCATAAACGGGGGGGCAGGGGCTTTTTGA
This sequence comes from Orchestes rusci, assembly GCA_958502075.1. Taxonomy (NCBI): domain Eukaryota; kingdom Metazoa; phylum Arthropoda; class Insecta; order Coleoptera; family Curculionidae; genus Orchestes; species Orchestes rusci. The sequence continues at coordinate 8,158,937 of OY293304.1, read as the reverse complement.
ATTTAAGCTTTTCTAATGGATTAATAACAACTGACAAAGAATCAGAGCGGGGGTCATTTGATGGGACCCAAAGTGCCAGATTTACTGTACTAGATGTTGCGTTCGGCGCTCGAGGTCGAAAACTTGGATTATTGATTGGGCCAACATCATAAACATGTCAGCAAAAAATCAGAACTTCCGGATCTAACGCAAGGTCTGATGTATATGGTTACTGGACTAGATGTGATATATCGCAATGATATATCACAGTATGTGGGGTGTGTAATAAAATAAAAGAAACCAGACATTTTTCATAGTTAGTTTTATTATTGAATGTATCAAAAAATCAACTAAAAAAAAACTAAACTAACAAAGGGCAATAAACATACCAGTGGTAGGTACTGAAGTATGGAGACGGTGGATTTTTGTGTTGATATGATCACTCTGTTTTACCGCTATTTCCATACTTCAACCCATCCCATAATATAATTTTAAATTATAAAACAGTGTGTGCCACAATTTTACACACAGCAATACGGCAGCTTTTCGTCTGGTGAGCAATCAGGCGTGGATCAATATAATTTCTCTTGTTTGTTGAAGGCAATGGAATAAAAATAAATCGAATTTGTAATTTCAAAAGGGCGCCACGCTGTTTTTGGATTGTTAAAATTTCTGGAATACAGCGAACCAACAGAAAACGTGAGACTTGAGTGTAGAGAGGAAATCAAACACAAAACGTAAAGAAAATGGAAATCTTATCTATTCAGATCAAAACTATATTGATATTTATGCGTAGTAACTTATACGTTGATTCACGCAAAAAATGTATGATTGTAAAAAAAACAACGACCAATGTTAATTAACTAACCCCATAGTCGACTATGTTCACATAAAAAAAATGATATTCAATAAAATAATTTTATGATATGGTTCAATATAAATGCTTGAGTTTCCGTTCAGCATTGTGTAGGTACGCAAATGATAAAAAAAATTAATGAAATGGGTAAGATCAAAACGGTTAATAAATGGATTGAACTGGCCTTATTCCACTTTAGGTTCGGTCAGCGTATTCCAGGAAAATGTCACTTCAATGGCAGAGCAGCATACATATTTCACAGAAAACTCCTCTTTCCACGAGGGTTGATGGATTCGGCAAGGTTGTACCAGGGTTGGACTTGTGTCTGTCGATGAGCTTGATGAGGGGGTGGTCTGACGGGATACTCGAAAAGGTCAAATCCAGGGAGTCGACTCCAGCGTGGTTCTAGAGAAGAACACGTGGATGAGAATCCAAGGTTTGATTCAAGGAAAATATAACGGAGAAAGATTCTAGATTGAATAGGAAATATCCAGAGAAACTCACCTAATCACGCTAACATCACAATTTTCACAAAAAACTTGATTCCGGCACGCACCAAAGGAGATCTGGTTTTTTGACGACCAGGGAACTCTGAAATTTCCAATTTCCTTGGCTCCAGGGTGAACACACTACTAGTCACTGATGGAAATTTTTCACAAATCACCGAAACGGTCAAAAGGGCATTAGAAAACCCGATTTCCACAGAATCTAGTTATAAACGTGTATTCGACGTGCTGGGAACAATGTCGGAATGAGTTTCTCTCACCAAGAAAAAAACTACTTCCTCTTAAAGAGTATGCTTCAAATTTATTGGTTAGAAAAGAGGCGGGAGATTGATACGGTCCAACTTTATAGGAAAAGTTTGTAAGATGACATGACAACGCAGCAGAATTTGAATTTGCCGCGCGAAGGTTGGGAGATTGAACACTAGGCAATGAAACCTGCATGCTACACTGCTCACAAAATGAGAGTATTTACGACTCGGGGAAAATGCAATGCTACATCATCCTCCTCCAAAGAAAAAAAAATATATGCTCATATATTTTTTTACAAGTTGTTTAACCATTCAAATACTCGAATTTCGAAACTATAGAGAGATTGGTTTTGAGCACCTAACCTAATGAAATGCGTTACCTACTATGAGAAACAATAAAATACAATAAAAACTATGAAATATAAGGAAATGCAAAGACATACAATGAAATACGTTTAGTCTAGTAACTACGTGTACTATCCGGCATAAAGCGTCAATTTCGATAAGTCACAATCAGGTATGGTCATAGTTCGGTAAGTCTCCTAAACGAGTTCAAAAAAAAATGTCCCTGAACATAGTTCTATGAATACAATACTAAAAGTAATTTAATCCTACCACTAACTTATTGTAACTTATAAACTAAACCGGTATAAAAAAAATCCAATTTGATATCAATTTCTGCTAGCATACAAAAAAAAACAAATGATTAGAGTCTAAAAATATACTCTACCCCACAGAAACATCTGAATTCGACCCTAAATATGGCTTCAAATTTTTGACATGCCAATCACCAGCAAAAGTCCCATCAATATTCTTCAATACATACACCAAACGTGACTTCCTAGCCACTATCCTACATAACACATACTTAGATGCCAGTTTTGCTGAAAATCCGGTAATTGCTTCAGATAACACTTTATTTCGTCGCCAGACTCTATCACCCACATTAAACAGTATGTCTCTCCTACGAAGATCATATGTTTTTTTTATAACGCTGATGAGCAGCCAATAGACTTTTCTTCACACCCTCAAATATTATGCCCAAGTTTGAGATATCCTTCACATATTCGTCTCTGCTGCCTGGATCCAGTGTTATTTCCTTAGTTTCTGTAATTTTACCATAGTATTCACCTGATATTGGAATGTGCCTGCCAAAAACAATTAGAGATGGTGTAAGCTTATGTACTTCGTGCTTAGCTGTATTCAACGCGAACTGTATCTTTGAGAGATTCTGGTCCCATTCTTTGTGTTCTTTAACATAACATCTGATAGCAGTTCCAACGGTTTTATTAGTCCTCTCCACGAAATTACACTGAGCAGTGTAGCGTGGAGTAAACCATATTTTAATCTTGTAAGTATCAGCTAGCTGTTTGAAAATTTTTCCTGCAAATTGTGTTCCATTATCACATATAATCATCTGTGGTACTCCAAACACCAGGAACACTTGATTCTCCAAGGCTTTGACTATGGTTGGGGCGATAGCTTTCTTGATTGGAAACAGTAAAGAATATTTTGAAAACCAGCAGGTAACCACCAGCAAAAATGTATTTCCTCCTTTAGAACGGGGCAATGGTCCCATGAGATCGACTGCTATAACTTGGAAAGGATATTGAACAGTTTTCTGATTACCCATTTTCCCGAGTGGTGAAGTGTTGGATAGCTTTTGAGACTGACAAATTTTACATCTGTTGACAAACTTCACAACGTCACTTCTCATTTTTGGCCAATAGTGTAATTCTTGAATTCTTGCTAAAGTCTTGAAAAATCCTAGATGAGCACTTGTTGGAGGTTCATGAAGGTTCTTAATGATGGATAGTCTGGTATCTTTCGGAGCCACTAGTTTCCATTCCAAAAAATTGCTGTTCACCGGTAAACTATTAGGAATAAACTTATAAAGTCTACCATTCTCGATCTTCCACTGAGGGTAAGAGTCTGGATCTTCATCTATTTTGCCTTTCAGTCCATTATACCATGGGTCTGATATTTCAATACTAACATCAATGCTGGAGATTTCAGCGCTGTCCGGAAGTTGAGAAGTTATTCTGGAAAGTGCATCTGGAACGTGATGTGAAGCTCCTTTACGATGAATCAATTCAAAAGTGTATTGTCGCAACTTAACAGACCATCTTGCTAGACGACCTGACGGTTCCTTGAGATTGTTCAACCAGAGAAGGCTATAATGGTCGGTTATAACTTTAAATCTTGTTCCTTCCACATACATTCGAAATTTTTCCATCGAAAACAATAAAGCTAATAACTCTCTCTCGGTGACAGTGTAATTACGTTCAGCTCTGGACAGGGTCCGTGAACAATATGCAATTACCCTTTCTCCTCCATCGATGTCCTGTGTAAGAACTCCTCCCAAACCAGTGTCACTTGCGTCGCATTGGATAGTAAACTCTTTTGTAAAATCTGGTGAGCACAACACAGGAGCAGCTACAAGAGCATTCTTGATGTTCACGAAGGATTCTTCAGCTTCGGTTGTCCAAATGATGTTTTGCTTTTTCCTCTTGCCCTTCAGCAAGTCGTTTATCGGAGATACTAGGGACGAAAAATTACTTATAAATCTCCTATACCAGCTGCATAGGCCAATGAATCTTTTGATTTCGGTAGTTGTATTCGGTCTGGGGTAATTCACCATCGTTGCCACTTTATCTGGATCCGTACGAATGCCTTGGCCACCTTCTATAATATATCCCAAATATCTCAGCCTTGATTTAAAAAATTCGCACTTCTCCAAATTAATGGTCAAATTAGCTCCAGCAAGAATATCCTTAACTTCGTTCAACAAACGGATGTGTTCCTCAAAAGTTCCTGATATTATGATAATATCATCAAGATATGTGAAAATATTGGGTTCATACTTTGGTCCAAATAAGGCGTCAACCAGTCTTTGTTGAGTCTGCGCACTGTTGCATAGGCCGAAGGGTACCACTTTGAAATGAAACAAACCTCTTGATGGAATAGTGAAGGCGGTCTTCTCCCGGGAAGCTTTGTCGAGGGGAATCTGCCAAAATGCTTTCCTCAGGTCAATGCTCGAAATAAATTTGGCACCTCTCAAAGAACTCAAAATTCTATCCACTCGAGGCAGAGGGTAACTGTCATGTCGGGTGACTTCATTCAGCTTACGTCCATCGAAACAGAATCGGTACTCTCCAGAAGACTTCTTCACAAGAAGCACAGGACTGCTCCAGGCACTTCGTGATGGTTCAACGACTCCTAGCTGTAACATTTCATCTAACTCTTTATTAAGAATTTGAAGCATATACGGACTCATAAGATATTGTCGCTGTTTGACGGGTTTGGCGTTACCGGTATCTATGCTCCTGGTTATTTTATCGGTGAGACCCAGTTTATCTTTGCTGGTTATTTTGTTGAAGGATTTTATAATTTTTTGTGCTTGGTTCCTTTGGATTTCTGTCAAATTATCAATTGAACATACATAGTTTTCTCCTTCTCTATGACAACCTTGAATAACATCCATATCACATCCAAGTAAGTTACTCTGTGCAAACCACTCATTGTTCCTAAAGTCCATTTTCACTTGAAACTTTTTACAAAAGTCGGTTCCAAAAATAAATGATTGAGAAAGTGTAGGCACGACGTATGAAGGTAAAATTTGGACGGAATCCCTTATCACTATCGGAAGATGAACAATCCCTTTGACTAATTGCTGAGCGTTATCAGCAGTAACTATATGTTGAAGATTAGAAGGCTGAATCCTAAGGTCGTATTTCTTCAACGTATCAAGTCCTCCTTTGCCTACAACCGATATATTAGCTCCACTATCCAGTAATGCTATTATCTTTTGATCATACAGACTAACAGAGATATAGGGTCGGTTATCATTTTCTCTAAACAAAAACATAGGTGCAATATTAATACTCTTGGCAATGGGTGGAAAATCTGTGCTGGCAAATTTTTCGCGAGGAACCGGCGTGCCAACTACGCGTTCCTCTGTTGAGCGTTTCCCGAACAATTGGAACAGTTTTTCACGGTTACATCGGAAGCTCCACATCTAAAACAGAATTTCTTATTTATCTTGGACCTGCAACTCTTGAAGTTGTGATTGGGGCCACCACATTTCCAACATATATAAGTTTCCTCAGGCCCGGAAATTCCATCGCCAGAATTATTAGTGTTCTGTTTCCGATTGAATTTGTTGAAGTTGTGCTTTTTGTTTGGTTTTTTATTGTGAAAGTTGCTTCTCCTATCCTCAGTGGGGTTTTCTGAACACTCCAATTCCAAAACTTGACGTGTTGATGAACTGCATAATCCCAATATATCAGCTTCTTCTAGACGTTTGCAGAATTTACTTAGCTCGGTTACGGAATTTATTTCTTCTAAAGCCAGACGTTGTTGGTATTCTTTCTGAAGACCTCTTCGAATATATTTCACCTTGGTGACCTCTGCAGGAACATGCAATAATCTGCTGAAAAGTCCTTCCATAATCGCAATGAATAATATCACTGGTTCGTGCTTCGTTTGTTTCCTCTCTCGAATTTGTCGCCAAGTATCATCATCCATATCCGAATCAAGAAAGTCCTCTTTGAGCTTCATTACCAGAGAATCCCAGTCTCTCAAAGATGGTTTGACATGTCGTAGCCAAAATATAGCCTTGCTCGAAAATAAGTCACTTGCAGATTCAAACAAGTCCACTTTGGAAATATGGCGAGAATGCGCCATTTCTTCGACTCGCTCTACGAAAGACATTAAATTTCTTGGTTCTCCATCAAAAGTTATTCCCAAAGAGTGAACAGGTGTGTGTTTAAAGAAAGTTCCACTTGTATTAAAGTTGTGATTTTCCGGTTGTTGGGTAATATTTGAATGGATCAGAGTACTGTTGGCAGCAAAATCAACAACGGGTTCTTTGACCTTTTCGTGCAAATCTGCATCGATATACATCGCAGTAGCGTATGCTTCATTCTTATATCCCAATTTATCTTTGTAGTTGTCCTCACTTTCTTCTAAATGAATTCTCAAAATTCGTTTGGTTAGATGGAGTAGTCGAGTCTTAGCACGCAGGTAAATTGAATCTGTAGAGGGTCCTTCAAAATCAGAAATCAAGTTTTTGATAGACTCAATGGTTGTATCAATATCTAGTTTTTCCTTATCAAATTTGAAAGAATCATCCTTAAGTTCCAGAATATCCGTTCTGCTCTCACGTTCCTTGTCCAGAAGACGACTAAGAACCTTCTTCTTTTCTACGATCGGTTTCTCAGTAAAAATATTTCTAATTCGAAGTTCATAGTCCAGTTCATCTTTCAACAAGAATTTCGCCTTGAAGTATTCTTCCATGATAATAACGAACTATTCACCGACTTATTATAATTAGAAATAGACCAAAATAGAAAATTATAAAAAAACTTTTAAAATGTAACTATAAAATATGTGCAAAACTGTATTATTATGCCATGTTCATACGTATAAAACCAATCAAAAATAGTATCGATACCTCAAGTAAACGCAATCCAGTTAAGGAGTATGAAAATAATTCAATGATGTTGCAATCTCAAATAAATCTTCAGACTTATTCGGAAATAAAAGTCCAAGAAAAAGTGTTCAGTACGGCAACGTCGAAATAGAATTTCACAGTCTCAAGTTTGAGTCTATAAAAAGTTTGCAAAATAAACTGCGTAAATCTGTGCAACGGTACCAAATATTTCACCGAAAATATGCAGTTCCTTATCAGTCAAAGTGCCAACCTCATTTGCATATGAATAGCCAATGGTCGAAATACACCGATGAGCGATTGAAGTGAATTTTCAAATTAATTATTAAAGTTGGAAAATGTGACTCTCACAAAATTATCCTGGAGTAGAAAATGTTTTCTCCAAAATACTTTAATTCACCACTTCTTGGTTTGATCTCTCTCACTCATAATTAATTTAAAGTTTGAAAATACAAAATTCAGTCACCACTCTTCAAAATACAAGAAAAATCGAGGCCCCACGTTGGGCGCCATTTTTATGTGCCACAATTTTACACACAGCAATACGGCAGCTTTTCGTCTGGTGAGCAATCAGGCGTGGATCAATATAATTTCTCTTGTTTGTTGAAGGCAATGGAATAAAAATAAATCGAATTTGTAATTTCAAAAGGGCGCCACGCTGTTTTTGGATTGTTAAAATTTCTGGAATACAGCGAACCAACAGAAAACGTGAGACTTGAGTGTAGAGAGGAAATCAAACACAAAACGTAAAGAAAATGGAAATCTTATCTATTCAGATCAAAACTATATTGATATTTATGCGTAGTAACTTATACGTTGATTCACGCAAAAAATGTATGATTGTAAAAAAAACAACGACCAATGTTAATTAACTAACCCCATAGTCGACTATGTTCACATAAAAAAAATGATATTCAATAAAATAATTTTATGATATGGTTCAATATAAATGCTTGAGTTTCCGTTCAGCATTGTGTAGGTACGCAAATGATAAAAAAAATTAATGAAATGGGTAAGATCAAAACGGTTAATAAATGGATTGAACTGGCCTTATTCCACTTTAGGTTCGGTCAGCGTATTCCAGGAAAATGTCACTTCAATGGCAGAGCAGCATACATATTTCACAGAAAACTCCTCTTTCCACGAGGGTTGATGGATTCGGCAAGGTTGTACCAGGGTTGGACTTGTGTCTGTCGATGAGCTTGATGAGGGGGTGGTCTGACGGGATACTCGAAAAGGTCAAATCCAGGGAGTCGACTCCAGCGTGGTTCTAGAGAAGAACACGTGGATGAGAATCCAAGGTTTGATTCAAGGAAAATATAACGGAGAAAGATTCTAGATTGAATAGGAAATATCCAGAGAAACTCACCTAATCACGCTAACATCACAATTTTCACAAAAAACTTGATTCCGGCACGCACCAAAGGAGATCTGGTTTTTTGACGACCAGGGAACTCTGAAATTTCCAATTTCCTTGGCTCCAGGGTGAACACACTACTAGTCACTGATGGAAATTTTTCACAAATCACCGAAACGGTCAAAAGGGCATTAGAAAACCCGATTTCCACAGAATCTAGTTATAAACGTGTATTCGACGTGCTGGGAACAATGTCGGAATGAGTTTCTCTCACCAAGAAAAAAACTACTTCCTCTTAAAGAGTATGCTTCAAATTTATTGGTTAGAAAAGAGGCGGGAGATTGATACGGTCCAACTTTATAGGAAAAGTTTGTAAGATGACATGACAACGCAGCAGAATTTGAATTTGCCGCGCGAAGGTTGGGAGATTGAACACTAGGCAATGAAACCTGCATGCTACACTGCTCACAAAATGAGAGTATTTACGACTCGGGGAAAATGCAATGCTACAAGTGAACCAAAAATATTTTTACTCGTATTTTTACAATATCGAAAATCATAATACATTCTCTACTGAAATAATAATCAAGTGATAACAGAGGTAAGTTGAATCTCGATGCGAATGTTGGTTACAAATTTAATTTTTGTTTATATACTTTATGATGTTTTTGAATTTGGACCAGGTCATTTCTGGTGATCTGGAATGGGTCGTTTCCAACCAAATCAATGGGACCATAAAATATATATTGAACAGGAACAACAACCACATCTTCTGATTTGGGCCAAATAAAAAAATCCAAATCCGATTTCAAAAATTTAAATTTAAAAGTTTCGCTATTTATTTCTTCTATAACTCTTCCTACGTACCACTGATTTTCATAAATAACAGCGTAGTATTTTTCTACAACAACTTTAATGTTTGATGGAACTGTTGATAAAACTCCAACTTCCGTAGGGTCTTCATCATCACTTAAATTGGAAAATGTTTCTGTGTCAGTAGAATCATCGAATTGATTATAAGATTCACTTTCTTCGGAACTTTCATCATGCGTGCTTATGTTTTTAGACCTTTTGATGGATCTTTTGGATATTTTAAGTGCATTTGTTGGTTTTCTTTTCGGATTTCTTGGAGAAGACCTTTGTCCGAGCCTTTGTCGCTGTTGCTTCGGCTGTTGCTTTCTAGAATAAGCGTTGTTGGTTACGAACCTTTGTAATCGATCATTGCTGACTCTCCCAGACGACTCATCTAACAGCCAGCAATATGATGACTCTTTTACAACAATATCTTTACTTTTCAATTTAATTCTAACGTATGGTGAGTCCTCCTTCATTTCACCTGTAATTTCGTTAGAAAAATCTTTTAGGCTAATTGATTCCCGAGTTGATTCTGACTTGTCCTCCTCCTCTGTATCACGATCGTCGCAGAGAATATTGAAACTTTCAACATCTTTTTTAGAAATGCAATGTTCTGGTTCGCTGTCATCTAAAACTGTCCCAGCTTCAAATTCTTTTGTAGGCAAGTCAACATTGTTTACCCAATCGCTTTCTGTAAAACACAGTTTAACTTTTTCACATTCTGAAACTGCTTCTCTTAAGCAACTTTCTACGCATTCCTTAATATTTAAATTCTGTATTTCCTCATTAGGAACTCTTACTAATTTAAGAAAATCTCCTTTTTTTTGTTCTCTAGGAAATGCAAAGTGTAACAATTTAATGTTACAAAATTATCTGTTACCGTGAATTCTGTACTTTTTTTAATTGAGGCTCTCCAAATTCGTAGTATAAATACAACAACCCATAATTTATACACCCGATCATATAATGTGAGTTGATCGTCTAAAAAGCAGATATAAGGTTATTCATAATTTTCAAATAAGTAAAGTACCTTCAGTATCAGGAATGTGTCTAAGACAATTCATTACTGAATTAGAACACATTTTTTGGGCAGAATTGAAGTTCATTTTATCTTCAGCATTTATGTCACTTAATGTAAGTCTGTGTTCATCTTTAGGGGTATTTTTAAGTATGTGCAGTAGATGATCTACAGATGCTTTTTTGTTTCCCATTGGAAGTACAAAACCTGGTTTTAAAAACCTAGTACGCAATTTTGTCAGAATATGTACAAAATCTTGAAAGTAAATGGTGTCGTGTACCTCTACGTTCATATGAAACCATGGCCATGTCTCATTCTAAATTTTGGATCTTTCTGGGTTTTGCTCCGGAAAATGGGGTCGTTGCACGTACTTTTTTTATTGCATATTCTGAAAATATAATCAAAAATATTAGACCCGTATTTTTTTTTTTTTATCGATTTTTAAGGGCATAAACTAGCGTCGAAGTTTGTCAACAGTCCTTTTACGCCTTTTAAATGATGACGCGTGTACGGCAAAATATGGCGTCGCTTCTTGGATCCGGCGCAGCTCTTCCCGTGGGTCGATAACTGTAGAGAACGCAACGTTGCCGAGATGCTTTTTGCTTGGGGTCGAGTGTAAAGCGTGTTTTATCCTAGGGATTTCTCAATTTCGAATTCACGTTCGTGGTTTGGATCAACTTTGCTTATATACGATTCAATATCGTCAAAAAAGAATGGGCCAATAAATAATATTGCCTACCAGCTTTAATTTGCAGGTACCAATATTTGCAGTTTTTGTTTAGTATGCAACGCTCCTGGTAGTTATTTATCAGACGTAGGGATAAATTCAAAGAATTGTGTCTTTGAGTTTATCCCTACGTCTGATAAATAACTATTCTATGCGTCTGCATTAATTTGGGTCTGAGAAAAATAAATATCTTGAGGGTTTTATGATACGGTCAAAGGTATCATAAAAACCCAGTCTGGGTGGTGTCGTATAATTTCCTGGTTAATTTTTGTATTAAATCACATTATTTACCATCCATTTTAAAGTTAACCTAAATGTATCGATTATCTTTCGTTCATCATATTGAGCTAGTAATTCTTGTTAAAATACCATCAATAGTACATCTCGCAACGCCGCATTTGTATCAAGCAGCGCGCGTGCATTTCAGTGTCAAGCGGATAAAGGATATTGATCTGTGACGTCAATGCGACGATGGGCCCAGGTTGATGGACTCATTTATTTCAAAGAGGCCTAGTTTAAATGTTGTGCATTATTTTGGCCAATTCATGTAACCCATTTTATTAAGAAACCCACAGTTATATATTCTACACAAAATCAGCTTTGATTTTGATATAGTGCAACGACCCCATTGGATTTCATTTGCATCGCTTTTAATAGTCGTGTATCACCGTCTGATGAATACCCTACTATTTTTACTCCAAATTTTTGTGCATTTGATTCCAAATATTTCCATTTATTAAGTATGTCGTGGTAAGTAGATTTATTATCAGTGCCTTAAATTGACAAGCAAAAGAAAGGAGTTCCAGGAGTTAGGGGTTGTGCCATTACAATATATGCGTAGGATGATTTGGTTCCTTTTTTAAAATATTCTTCAATGACTTTACCAGAGGATGCAATGTAATGATTTTTTTCCGGTAAACCATTCTTTAGCGGCAGTACAAAACCTAAGACTTTGTTGGAAACTGCATCGTACTCGATTTTCCCTTTGATTCTTGTTGCATCCTCGGAAATCCAGACGAGCTTTGGTAAGTTCCTTTCTTCTAGGTGTTGTACTAAGCCCTCAAAGTCAAAGTCGCCTTCCTCTATATTAGTCGAGCTTCTCATAGATTCTAAATATCGATTTAAAGTCGATATCGATGGTACACTATTTTTCAAATCTGTACAGATTGTCTCGTATAACAATCGGCCTACAGTGTAGTGAAAATAGATGCAAATTTTTTTCGTAATTATATCGAATTCATTTCTACTTTTTGAGGTACGACGTGCATTTTCATATGCGTTCGACAGTAGTCTTTGTAAAAAAATTGACAAGAATTTTGTTTTATCTTGGACAGTATGTAAATTTTCAGTGGAAGAAACATTGTGACAAGTATTTTGAGATACGTTAAGTATAAGTTGATCTTTTGCTTCGGGAAGGGTCTCAATTATTTCACACAGTTGGCCAGCAATTTTAAAGAAGGAAGTAATCAAAATTTGGTTTTCTGAATGTTTTTCTCTGGATCGTCGTGTTCTTTCCTTCCTAGAGTATTTATGACTGCCCCATTTTGATTCACCCGAGGATTCACCCCTATTATCGGAATCAATCAATATTGGGTCTTTCTCGGAGTCACTATAACTTTCAAAATGTTGTCTTTGCCTTGTATCAGCCAAAATATCAGCGATATTTCCATTTGTGTCAGAATTTACACTTTCTGAGATTACTGCAGTATTGTAAAGTGGTGCATGTCCTTTACTACTGATATTACCCGTGGTTTCGAGTCGAATATCTTCATAATTTTCATTTTGAGCACTCTGATTTATAGACTCCAAAACTATATTATCATTTCGATTATCAGGAGCAAGATCAGGAGGTTTACTTAGAACATCTACGCTAGTTGGTTTAAAAAGTGGAATATCGAGTGGAACATTGAATGATAAATTCTGTAAAATGCATACTTTGGAAGTATTAGGCTGTGATATTTCAGTGGCAGTCTTTTTACTTATATTATTAGAGTCAAAAAACACATTGTCATTTTTTTTTAGATTCTGGCTGTGCAATATATCAGCCTCGATGTCACTCGATTTTCGATTACCTGGTCAGAATTTACCTCGGGGTTTACAGATTCCTCGAATGCAACATTGTTAAATAGGGAATCTTCTCCACTACTCATAATATCGGAACAAAGTACTAGCCTGTGATATTTGAGGGTTTTTTATAGAACTTTTTGATGCTCTTTCTACGCCAGATTTTAGAAACGACTCAATTGTTTTACATTTTACCTCGCATTTTATGCCTTTAGAGGGCTTAGGCCTCGGTTTAGTCTCTGTAATGTGTTTGTTCTGAATATGCTTATACACATTTGATAATACCCACCTTTTAGAACTTAATAACCTACTTGTGTTGGGAAGTTTTGAAACATTAAACCTACTTTTGCAAAAACATGTTATTTCAGAACTTAACTGATCGTCTACTTCAGAATACTTAGCAGCTATATGAATACTATCTAGCTGTAAAGAAAATGTTTGCCACCCGGTTACATCTACCTGCCCTTTAGCCCAATTTTTTATTTGTCTGTGTATCTGTGCATTTTCTTCAGTAAGATTTGTAGCTTTGAAAATTCCAGTACTACTTCTTGAACGTTCGATGGAAATATCTGCAGATAAAACAACGTTACTAGACCGTTTTTTCGATTTAACAATGTCAGATTCGACCGAGGATTCAACTCTCCTTTTCTTAGAAGCATTATTAGTTATACTATTCTTACAATATTCTACTAACACATTTATAACTTTTCTGTAACCGACAAGAAATTTGAAACGTTGTGGGTGTTTAGAAAAGGCTGGTCCGAAATATTTTTCGTGATCTACCTTATCTATGATGTGGATTAGCTCTTCTCTCGTGAAATTTTCCATTTCAAGTATTGCATTTTCGTCTATTGTTGCAATTAGTCTTGATGAGTTGAATCCATTGAAAAGTAAAATATTTTTCAAAAAAACGGGGATTTCCAAGTCTAAGGAGATGCTTGCGTCATGAAAAATATCTGTTAAATCCTCCCTCGAATCCTTCTGTTGTTCTGTACTTGACATCTGCAAATATTGAAAACTGTTTATAGTAAGAACCTCGGTTCTTGTAAACATTAGGCATCCACGTATTTCGTACTTTTTGAAGGCGAATTTGGTCAATTATTCTTCGTTTAACTATTCTAAAGAGAAAAAATGCTGGATGAATGACTTTTTTGTAAAAAAAACACTATTTTAGGCACATTGTTTCATCAGAACATTTTCCAAAAATTTCGATTTGTTCCAGTTGTGGGTCATTGAAATGGACAATTTCTGTTGTTCTCATGTACTACAGTTTCTCACGTACCCATTAAAAAAGTTAAAACGAATCGTTGAGCAAGAAAAATAAATTTTCAAATTTGATTTACAAAACTGATCGCCGCGAAGTCGATATTTTCAATAACTGTCAAGATTGTCAAGTCACTACTCAACGACCAAGAGTGAGCGGATGAAGTTTTGATTAGATTGGTTTCGTTCCGGCTAGATTGGGTTAGTTTTGGTTAGATTGGGTTGGTTTTTGTTAGTTTGGGTGAGTTTTTGTTAGATTGGATTAGTTTTGATTACATTGGTTTAGTTTTGGTTAGTTTGAGTGAGTTTTGCTTATAAATGTTGGGTTAGTTTTGGTCAAATTAGGTTAGTTTAAGTTTGATTTGGTTAGATCGGGTTAGTCTTAGTTGGATTGGGTTAGTTCTGGTTTGTTTGGGTGAGTTTTGGTTGGATTGGGTTAGATTAGGTTAGTCTTGTTTGGATTGAATTATCTTTGGTTAGTTCTGGTTAGTTTGTGTTAGATTGGGTTAGTTTTGGTCAGATTAGATTAGTTTTGGTCAGTTTATATGAGTTTTATATATATATTATTTTTTTTGTGAAAAGTTGTTCGTCCAGCATTTTTGTTAGTTAAATTTGTTCTATATACCCAAAACTATGCTTGAAAATTGGAAAAATGCATCAATGTATGGATGCCTAATCTTTACAAGACCCTCGCAGCAACCTCTACAAACGGTGAAATAGTGAAATCTCGGATGAAATACATAAAATAGCAAACCTCGAGGCAAGCCTTTTTAATTCCCCACGAGATTCCCCTTGAATGATAACCTCGATGATAACTAACCTTAAATTAGCATAAAAGTACTTGTTGCTATTGCATAAAGAACCGGGGATTTCCAAATCCAAGAAAAAGACCGATTGGATCCTCGTGTTGTCTAGTAGGTACTGAACCCTCGACTGAACCTCTACAAATATTGAAAACTGTATAGGTATTATACCAAGACTTTTCAATACCCCATGTATATGCACTTACCTTCGGCCTTTATTTCAAACTCGCTGTGAAATTGCTGGGAACTAATGTGTTTGATGTTGTGCTTGGCGAATTGTTGTATTTCTTTTTCTCGCAATTTGTTCGATTAAAACGATGAATTACGGTAAGATGCTCTATTTCGCTTCTGACGTTTTTTTTTTTGACCGATTATTCAATTATGTTGCCATGTTACGCAACAAACTTCATTACAAATTAAGGTGGGCCTCAACATGCCCCCGGCCTTGGCAAATCATGCCAAAGATAACTTAACAATAATCACATGAGGCATGAGTCTATAAATCATCTAATGGTAACGGGCACAATTTGGAGAATGACCGCGTTATTAGTCCTTTATTAGTATTGATTTTGAAAACTCTAGCCACACCATCACTTCCATGAATAGCCTTTTGAATGCGCCCCAGCTTCCATCTCATAGGTGGGGTATTGTCTTCTTTGATCACAACTAAAGTGCCTTCTTCCATTTTGCCCTGGCCTTGAGTCCATT
Source organism: Orchestes rusci (assembly GCA_958502075.1). Taxonomy (NCBI): domain Eukaryota; kingdom Metazoa; phylum Arthropoda; class Insecta; order Coleoptera; family Curculionidae; genus Orchestes; species Orchestes rusci. The sequence goes on along the minus strand of OY293304.1, from coordinate 8,143,101 downwards.
TAGTACGTCTCTGAAGCTCCGAAAGATAATCCTTGTTCCACCTTTCCCATATATGACGAGTTAACTGCTGCATTAGTTGATAACGATTCAATCGATTCAATGGCATTTGGCGGAGGTCTGGCTCTGGTATAGTGGTGAGCGGACGACCAATCAAAAAGTGCGCCGGTGTGAGTGGAGAAAAGTCGTTTGGGTCGGAAGATAAGGGATGTATAGGACGGGAGTTTATTATTGACTCAATCTGAACCAACATTGAATAGAACTCTTCGTACGTAAGATGAGCATTTCCCAACACACGGCGAAGGTGATACTTAATTGTTTTAACACCGGCCTCCCAGAGGCCGCCAAAATGAGGTGAATAAGGGGGGGAAAAATTCCATGTAATATTTTCACTTGATAAGTAATCGCTTACATCAGCACTAGTCGACTTTAAAAATGACTCTAGAACTTTGATCTCAGAACTAGCAGCTACAAAATTAGAACCGTTATCTGAGAATATTTGTTGCGGTTTACCACGACGTGCAATGAACCTTTTTAGTGCGAGAAGGAATGAATCTCTGGACAATTCGGTAACTAATTCAATATGTGCCGCCTTCGTACTAAAACATACGAATAAGCAAATATAACCTTTCATCAATTTGCATCCTCGTCCCTTTCTATCACGTAGCAAGTAAGGTCCGGCATAGTCAACACCTGTAATAAAAAATGGAGGTCCGGGCATGAGTCGTTGAGACGGTAGACTTCCCATTATAGGGTGTGTTAGTTTAGGTTTGTTTCGAAAGCAAATGATGCATTTGTGCACAATTCGTCTAGCCAAATTTCGACCTCCTAAAGGCCAATAAAGTTCTCTTATAGTGGATAATAGGTGTTGTGGACCAGCATGAAATAGTTCACAATGATAATATTCGAAAATGAGTTTTGTTACCATATGTTCGCTGGGAAGAATAATGGGATGTTTTTTATCATAATCAAAACTTGCATTTTCTAGGCGTCCACCTACACGTATAAGTCCAAACGAATCTAAAAAAGGTGTTAGATTCAATAATTTACTGCATCTTTTCAATGGCTTCTTAGCATCCAAGCATTTCAATTCCTCTGAGAATGATTCCGCTTGAATGTGTTTCAAAATTAATTTGAAGGCATCGGTTATTTCTTGAGTTGTCAATGGACCGGTGATTCTAGTTTTAAATTTGCACATATTTATAAAACGAAAAACATATGCCGCTGATCTTTTCAATCTGGAAATTTTAGAAAAACGAGAATAGTCGAAAAATTTTGTAAGGGTGTGTGAGGAAAATACATGTATTTTTTTTCGAGTTTCAGATACGTTATTAACGTTAACTTTGAAATAAGGCCATTTGTCATTATCACATAACAACCAAGATGGACCATTCCACCAAAGATCTGAAAACATTAATTGTTGAGGATCGATGCCGCGAGTCATCAAGTCTGCCGGGTTGTCTTTGCTAGGAACGTGTCTCCATTTTGCAAAAGACGTAGTTTCTTGAATTTCCACAACACGGTTGCTTACAAAAGTCTTGAGTATATTAGCTTGTGTTTTTATCCAAGTGAGCACAATTGATGAATCCGTCCAAAGAAAACATGAGTCAATTTGCAAATTTATTGAAAATTTAACTTTATTCACGAGTCTTGAAAGCAATAAAGCTGCACATAACTCCAGTCGTGGTAAGGTAACAGGCTTTACAGGTGCAACTTTACCTTTAGCACAAAATAGTTTTGAATATGGCTTGTTATCCATGTCGATAGATTTGATAAAAATACATGCGCCATACGCGCTTTCAGATGCGTCTGCGAATCCGTGTATTTCTATAAATGTTGAATGTGGGCAAATTATATGTCTCGGAATTTTTAAAATATTCAGAGTGGTGAGTTGTGATTTGAAAATAGCATACATGTCTCCCAGATGTCTCGGCAAACACTCATCCCATTCTAACCTTTCTAGCCAAAGTTTCTGAAGCAGTATCTTGGCTATTACTGTGCAAGGACTCAATAATCCTAATGGATCAAATATTTGAGCGGTATCTGATAAAACAGTTCGTTTTGTTATATTCTTGGTAGCTGGAATATGAGTTATGTTATAAATCAGAATGTCTTTGTAGGGCGCCCACGACAACCCTAATGTTTTGGCATTATCATTTTCACCAAAATCTAGTACAGTATTTTGGTCAGAATTGTTGATTGTTTCAAGAATTTCTGGCGCATTTGAATAGAACTTTCTCAAGGAAAAACCACCAGCTTTCAATACATTTATGATCTGCATACACGCATCATTAGCTTCTTCCTTTGAATTAAACCCCGTCAGCAAATCGTCGACATAAAAGTCCGATTTGATGATATTTGCTATTGTTGAATTTGTTGATTCATGTTCTTCACCCAAAACCATTAAACATTTTATTGCTAGATCTGATGAGCACTTCATACCATAGGTAATTGTTTGCGATTCATAAATTTTCAATGAATCATTGATATCATTTCGCCATAGAATGCGTTGTAATGGTTTTTGGTTTTCTTGCACTAAAACTTGGCGGTACATCTTTTCGATGTCAGCGCTAATCACGTATAGATGAGTTCGAAAACGGAGTAAAATTGATAATAAATCAGATTGTAAAGTCGGTCCTGCCATTTGAATATGATTTAGTGAAAAACCACTGCGGTTAAAGCACTACAATCAAAAACAACGCGCAGTTTTGTTGTTCTAGCATTTTCACGCAATACTCCATGATGCGGCATGTAGTAAGTTACTAATGAGTTGTTTTCGCTGTGAATGATATCATCTATTCCACCTATTTCTTTCATATGACCCAATTGTTCATATTCATTGATGAATTCTGTATAAAGACCCTTTTGAATTGGATTTTTAGATAATGTCTGCTCCAGTTTTAGAAATCTTGTTTTCGCCATATCTAAAGAATCTCCGAGTGAATTGATTGGTTGATTTAGGGGTAATGTTACTATGAATCTTCCGTCTTCATTGCGTTTCGTTGTTTTGACAAATAAATCTTCGCATGTAGTTTCTTCTGTAGATAACAATGGTTTTTTAATTATCACTTCTTCCAACTCCCAAAACTTAGAAAGTTGATGTTGAATATCAATATTTGTAGATAAATGGCAATTAACCTGATTATGATTCCGATCTGAACTTGACGGTAAATATGGACCTGCGAGAATCCATCCAAATGAAGTATTTTGCATAGTTGGCATATTTTTACCTAGCTGTATTCTCCCTTCACATAATATATGCCAAAACATATCATTTCCGATGAGAATGTCGATTTTTTGTGGTTTGTTGAACGAAGGATCCGCTAATTTGCAATGAATTGGAAGTTTCAAATCATCTTTGTTCAAGTTCATAGCAGGTATATAACCGGTAATTTGAGGAATTACCAAACAATTCAAATGTGTATTGAAATTATTGACTCTGGATTTAATGATGATATCACATTTGAATTTTAACGTTGATGCGATGTTATTGATGCCTAATACTGATAAATTCGTAGCACATTTTTCTATCATTAGTTGGTCGCACAGATCTTCGGAAACAAATGAGCTTTGTGAACCGCTATCAAGCAAAGCTCTCGCCAAATGTGCCTTGTTGTTCCTGTCAAGAACGTTAACTAGAATGGTGGATAAAATCACCTGATTAGGGGTGATTTTTGAAGATGTAAGGGTGGTTGTGTGTTCAACGATGTCGACATTTGTTTGGTTTTCAGTATTTTGTTGAGAATTATTCGTTTGCGATATGTTTGAATGTGTCGGGTTGCTGCCTGAAGTTTGCGCTCTTGAATCTGGATGTAATAAGGTATGGTGCATATAAGAACATTTTTTGCAAGTCGACTGAGTACAATTTTTGTAGAAGTGTCCAGGCTTTAGACAATTGGTGCAGATTTTCACTTCCCTTGCCTTTTCAAAACTTTGTTTAGATGAGAAACCCATGAAAAGCTCACAGTGATAAATTGTATGACTTCCTTTGCATATAGGGCATGTCAAAGAATAATTTGAATGTTGACTTGTATAAAGTCCGCGAGTAAAACTTGATGAATTTGGACGCAGTGATGTTTGAGGTAATTTTCTTTCAGATTTATTTACGTCGATTGTTTCCAAGAAATCTGCTCGTGATTTCAAAAATGTTTTAAAATCATCAAACGTGGTTAATTCTTGTGATTGTGATCTAGAGCTTTCCCAAGCGCGCAGTGTAGAATTCTCCAATTTTGTCGTGATAATGTGAATGAGTAACCCATCCCATGAGTCTACAGGCAGACCAAGTTGTTTCAAAGAATACAAATGTTTTGAGTAATAATCGACAATATGTCGCAGTTTAAAGGATGATTCTTTCTGAATTGATTCTAATGCAAATAAAGCTTTGGTGTGGTTCGAAATGAGAACTCTCTTGTTATCATAACGCTGACGAATGAGATTCCATGCATTTTCATAATTTTCGGAATTGAATTCCAGAGATTTAATGACTTGTGCCGCATTACCTTCCAATGAACTCCGCAAATAATGAAACCGCCTAACATTGTCCAAAGATTCATTTTTGTGTATTAAAGTTTCAAATAACTCCGCAAATTCGAGCCAATTTTCATAGCACCCGCTGAATTTAGGAAGCTCGATAGGTTTTAATTCAATAGCCACGCTTTGAGATTGCTGTTGAGAAGTTGTACGGAGTGCATCACTCTGTGTGTCAGAATTATTATCGAATTTGTGCTGATGATGTTTTATGATTTTTTTTGCCAACGCTATATTTGAATAATATTCAGAATAAAATTTATCCCTTTCCTCATATTCATTATTCAGTTCAGCATCTTCAACGACCAGTTCGATTTCACTTTGAATTTCATCGAACTGATTATTGAGTTTTCCCGCATGATCACTACGCTCTACTAATTGAAGATATTTGGCTTCAGTCAAAGTATCACCTTGCTCTATTTCTAAGCTTTGCAAAAACTTGCAAAAGACAGTTAATTTTGCTTTTACACTAGCTCGCTTACGCTTCCAATCTTTTAAAACTTCCGCCATGATTGAAATACAAAAATATATGAAATTATTGATAAATGGTTGTACGAATGTTCTAAACCAATATATCCACAGTATTGAGTCAAATAAACAAAGACAGATAAAGGAAATAAGAAAACGGGGAACGCACTTACTGCAACGACAATGCTTGTTTGAAACGCCAAATTCGATAATATTCGATTGAATTCTGGAATGTTGAATGAATGCTTCGCTCTGCTCGGCTAACTGGATGGGCTGCTGTCTTCACGTAATTTGGCACAATTATTGCTGATTTGATGACTTCTTCACTCCAATTTTTTTTTTGTATCCGGCAATAGAAGGACCATAAATGTTTGATGTTGTGCTTGGCGAATTGTTGTATTTCTTTTTCTCGCAATTTGTTCGATTAAAACGATGAATTACGGTAAGATGCTCTATTTCGCTTCTGACGTTTTTTTTTTGACCGATTATTCAATTATGTTGCCATGTTACGCAACAAACTTCATTACAAATTAAGGTGGGCCTCAACATAATGAATGTTGCTATTGCGGTTCAAAATTGCTGACAAGTACGTCAACGTTGCTATTGCACCACCTCAAGAGCACTTTCATCGAGACCTTGATCGAGACTTTCATTCAACTTCACAAAACGGCAAAACTCTGGTTTGGTTTGTCACGAGGTTTTTCATGTGTGTTTGAGATTCGAGGTTAAATTATGATAACCACAGAGCCACAAACGCGCGGAAGAAAGACGCCTAAGCTATGATTTCCTGTGAACGACGTTGCCAAACTTTTTATTTTGTAATAATATAATCGATTTAATCGGAGCCGAAATTGGAGCTAATTATGCATTTCAATTTATTCATTCTATTTAAAGCCTTTTTCTGTATCTTTAAAAGTCCAATAGTTACTTGAATTTCATTCACCACTAAAACAAATACTTATTTTTTCTGCCTGCACTAGACTGCAACACTGTAGCTTTGATTACACAAAAGTTACATGCATTTAACAAAGATTTCACAGATTACACGTACAGATTTCATGGATTACACATGATTACTCGTTGATTACACCTGGTTTTCACGGATTACACATAATTACACCTGGATTACCACAAGATTACACGTGGATTACATATAATTACACAAAATCTGTACACCAGATTACACCAGCGGTTTACCCCTCGATTTTTTTGTACTTTGAAGGCGTCTGGCAGGATCTTGCACCCGCGAAAATCGTCTGGCATTGTTACAGCCTTATTAGTGGTACATTTGTTAATGATATACCTCAAAAATTGTCCATCGGCAAGTATTTCAAATTTCAAGATTTTTTTAATGACTAATTGATAACGTTTACGCCAATCTTCCTCATTATACCGGGTGTTCACTTGAAAACTTCCCACACCGGTTTTATCAAAAACTACTGATTTAAAAAAAAAACGCCGAGACACGTCAAAAGATTTGTCAACGGGGACGAGTTTTTAAGTAGAAATTACTTCGCCTCACTTCACCCCCAACCCCCCAGGGGCACCACCTTAAGGATCTCAAATGGGAAAGGGTATCGAGTTAAAGCTTGTTTGACAGGCCTTATCGAGTGCTTTATTATGACGTTTGAATTTTTGAAATCGGTCGATTCGTTTTCGAGAAATTTCCAGGTGGTGGAGTGGGTTGAAGTTATTTTTATTTAAAAAGTCGTCCCCGTTGACAAATCTTTTGAAGTGTCTCGTTGTTTTTTTTCTAATCAGTAGTTTTTGATAAAACCGGGGTGGGAAGTTTTCAAATGAACACCCGGTATGCTGCCAGACTATGGTTTTCGATCACGAGCCATACTTAATGCTACACAGTTCGAGCAAGAATTTGTCTATCGGCAACTTTTTACGCGAAAAAATCACTGGTTCTTAGACTATTCAGCCGAAGTTTAATTGTGGATGGATTTGTTCTTCTTTGAGCTCTGATAATCTTTTGTTTGATTGAAATATCTGCCAGTTTATCAACCCAATAGATATAAATCTAATGAGGATAGATCTGTGGACATAGTTGGCCATTCGACAAACTATTTTATTCCAGAATATTTGAAAAAGTTCATATCAGGATAATGATTCAGTTTTTTCACTTTTCGGACGAACACCTCTTTTGTACTGTCCTTTTGAATGATGAAGTCTATGGAAGCCATCATGGTCTATCATCAATGTAAACCATGATTTCTAAAGTAAAACCGGGACTTGTAAAGATTAGGCATCCACACATTAATGAATTTTTTCAATTTTTGAGCATAGTTTTGGGTTTATAGAACAATTTCAACTAAAAAAAAATGCTGGATGAACAGCTTTTAACAAAAAAAATAATCGCATAACAAATTAAAATTTTATAAGGATTCAGTGAGAAAAACTCCCTTAAATGACAGCTTTGTCACATTGTTACAATCCAAACAAGCTACATATTATAGAACAAACAGGCAATGTTGCCAAACTTACCAAAACTTCTTAAAAACAATGGATGCAATAGTTTTTGTCTGTATATTTTAATATACTATGACAAACATAATAAAACAGTACAAAAACAACCATATGGACAGGAGCGTTACTTCTTTAACGATATTTGAGAGAACATCCACCAGCTACGCTGGGCAGGAGCGTACCTTTTTACTCGGGCAAGAGCAGCCATATGGACAGGAGCGTTACTTTTAAAACGATATTCAAGAGAACATCCACCGACTACGCTGGGCAGGAGCGTACCCTTTTGCTCGGGCAGGAGCAGCCATATTGGCAGGAGCTTTACTTTTTAAACGATATTTGAGAGAACATCCACCGGCTACGCTGGGCAGGAGCGTACCTTTTTACTCGGGCAAGAGCAGCCATATGGACAGGAGCGTTACTTTTAAAACGATATTCAAGAGAACATCCACCGACTACGCTGATCAGGAGCGTACCCTTTTGCTCGGGCAGGAGCAGCCATATTGGCAGGAGCTTTACTTTTTGAACGATATTTGAGAGAACATTCACCGGCTACGCTGGGCAGGAGCGTACCTTTTTACTCGGGCAGGAGCAGCCATATGGACAGGAGCGTTACTTTTTAAACGATATTCAAGAGAACATCCACCGACTACGCTGGGCAGGAGCGTACTCTTTTACTCGGGCAGGAGCAGCCATATGGGCAGGAGCTTTACTTTTTAAACGATATTTGAGAGAACATCCACCGGCTACGCTGGGCAGGAGCGTACCCTTTTACTCGGGCAGGAGCAGCCATATGGGCAGGAGCTTTACTTTTTGAACGATATTTGAGAGAACATCCACCGGCTACGCTGGGCAGGAGCGTACCTTTTTACTCGGGCAGGAGCAGCCATATGGACAGGAGCTTCACTTTTTAAACGATATTTGAGAGAACATCCACCAGCTTCTCTGGGCAGGGGCGTACCTTTTTACTCGGGCAGGAGCAGCCATATGGGCAGGAGCGTTACTTTTTGAACGATATTTAAGAGAACATCCACCAGCTACGCTGGGCAGGAGCGTATCTTTTTACTCGGGCAGAAGCAGCCATATGGGCAGGAGCGTTACTTTTTAAACGATATTGAAGTGAACATCCACCGGCTACGCTAGGCAGGAGCGTACCTTTTTACTCGGGCAGGAACGTTACTTTTTGAACGATATTTTAGATATGGCGGCATGATGGACATCTGAATATACACCCCATTAATGAAGTTTCTCTTCTCTGGAGTGTACATTGCCGGCGACACCGAACTTCGGGACATCTCAATCTCCGACGCACCAGACCACAGTCCTGCAAACATCCGAGCAAAACTTCATCCACTACAGACAAGAAGGTCATCAGATGGAAAACATTTCCCACAGCATCCATTTTGAACCGACCACCATAACTGAATGATTTCTTCAAAAACACAACAAAATGTCAGCAAATGAAACCCCCGAATTTACAACATCAAACGGATGCGTCGCTATGTGCATAGAAAAAATCACAATCTAATGCGCACACTCCCCTTGTTAGCATTCGCGATTCTCAATCCGACCGTCAATAAAATGGCGCCAAAACGAAAAAGCAAAATAAATGAAAAAGGAAAACTTGGCAACACCGCGCGTATTTTTCACTCTCTGTCGTTATTTAAGCTAAGTTCGAATAGTCCACATCTTGACATATGAGATGTTCGGTCATGTGACAGAGGATTTGATTTGCAATTCGTCTGTCACATGACTGAACATCTCATATGTCAAAATGTGGACTATTCGAACTTAGCTTTAGTGAGTAGTGTCTTGACAGTTGACAATCTTGACAGTTATTGATAATATCGAGTTCGCCGCGATGTTCTGTGAATCAAATTTTCAAAATTAATTTTTCCTGCTTAACTATATGTTTTAACTTCTTTAGTGGTTACGTGAGGAACTGTAGTACATGAGAACAACAGAAATTGTCCATTTCAATGACCCACAACTGGAACAAATCGAGATTGGAAAATGTTTGTATGAAACAATGTGCCTAAAATAGTGTTTTTTCTACAAAAAAGTGATTCATCCAGCATTTTTTCTCTTCAGAATAGTTAAACGAAGGATAATTTTCCAAATTCGCCTTTGAAAAGTAAAAAATACGTGGATGCCTAATGTTTACAAGAACCGTAAAACCCCTTCTCTTTTAAGCGATGAGCATTCCTTTGCAAAATATCCAGAGGTTTTTGAGAAAATCGCAAAATTATATGAATTTTTTTTGTTTTATTTATACTTTCTTTTTATGCAATGAACTCTTATGATAAGACTGCATTCAAAACAAAACTAGCAACTCACCATTTCCTTTGTAACGTCAGGAAACTGCACAATATTGTCACTCATGCGGTTTTCGCTCGTTTGGTCAAAGTCTTGAATGTATGGTAATCCAGACTCTGTAATTTCATAATTTTCTGAAATAGAAAAATTAAAATTACAATAATTTATAAAACTTGTGAGACGCCTATATTTTACCACTCGTGTACGACAAAATTGCATACACCACATCGCTTGTCCATATTTTACAAGTCATTGACAACATATTTGTCACAATCCTACCATAACCTCACTTTCAGCCAAAACAAAAAACGTCAAGAAAACAACACACTGATTCTCTCTCTTTTTTATTTTCAATTTTAACAGTCATTTACTTTATCACTCTCATGCAGCCAAAGAAGTATTTTACCTTCCTTGATTTCTTCATCAAAATGAACATATTCCGGATGATCCTCTTCCACTTCCGGATTTTCAATTTTAATCAATTGATTGTTGCTCTTTTCTTTGTCGAGATATTTTTGAATAGTTTCGTTGGTCGTCAGACAAGATTTTCGGAATTTGAAAGAAATCCTAAGCATATTGAGACATTCAGTACAGATGGATTTGGGAAGATTTTTGTGTGGGTCCTGCCATACCTGATAAGATAAATTTTCATAATAAAATTCAAGCAAAGCAGTTTGAGGTTGATAAGGAAATATGCATCCACTTACAATGTCTGAAATACTGAAGTTCAATTTGTAAATGATCTTCACACAATCCTCATCTTCTTCATTAATTGGAATCAAATCACAGGAGGAGCTCAAACACGTCCTGCAAGAAACGTCCCATTTTACGATATCTTCCATTTCAATTCACGTAGAAATAACTTAAATTACTGCAGTAAATAATTTGATTTATCTTTGTTTGTTTACAATTGTTTGGAACATTTTGGAATTGTAAAACGGCAATCATTTCATAAGCTAAGTTCGAATAGTCCACATTTTGACATACGAGATGTTCAGTCATGTGACAGACGAATTGCAAATCAAATCCTCTGTCACATGACCGAACATCTCATATGTCAAGGTCCTTAGCTAATAGACAGACCCGTTCCTGACATTTACTGACATACTGACAAATGTCAACGCGCCAATCGACAATGGCGCGCAACGTTGCCAATATGCCAATTCATTTCTACTAAATACTTATTTAGGGTGGACCACGGTGTAAGATAAATTACACCGTGGGGTGGACCGAAGTAATGAAACATACGGTGACAGTGGATTCCTCACACAAAAATATTGCAATAGACGACATCAATTTGTCAATTCCGAAAGTTGATATTAGCAGAGATACAGGGTGTCAAAGTTCAATTTTATTATTTGTTTTTTTCAAATACCTTTTGAAATAATCAAGTTATTTTGATAAAATTTTGTATGTAGAGGTTGTTTGACATGCAAAATTCATATATGGTATGAGTCTTACATATAGGGGGCGCCACTTACACATCTTTCCTCTCATTCAAATAGTTATAACTTATAACTTTTTTGTACGCACTCGAACCTTTTTTTTTATTGAAAAATTTATTTTTCCGTCAATTTTACGTAAAAAAGGTACACTTTGTAGAAATCGATAGGAGTGACTTTTTTCAAGATATTTGCCCTTGAAGTAATCTATGCAATATTGTTTCGAATGGAAAATATTGAAAATTAACACAGGGGGCATCGAAAACGCCTTCATCACGATAATTTTGACAAGTGTCTCGATGTTCGAAAAAAAACAAAACAAGAAAATTGAAAAAAATTCAAAAAAATTTCAATTTTTTCTGTGAAGGAAATGTAAAATTAGATTAATTTTTTTCAAATCAAGAAATATTGTGCATTCAAACTGATGTCAAAATCACCATGATTTCAAAGCCTTTGTTCATTTTCAAAATTTTCCATTTAAAACCACATTTTATGGATTACTTCAAGTTCAGATATCTTGAAAAAGGTTACTCCTAGGCACTTCTACAAAGTATACCTTTTTCATGTAAACATGATGGAAAATCATGCTTTCAATTATTTAAAAAAAATGTACGAGTGCGTACAAAAAAGTTCTGACTTTTTGAATAAGAGAAAATATGTGTAAGTGGCGCCTCCCACAAGTGAGAGCAATTCCGTGCTCAGCATCTTTGTGTAACAAATTAGAGTATATAGCATTGGTAACTCGTAAACCATGAGAGAAACAACGTCGGTTAAACGGAGGCAAAATTGCGCAATTTGAATCTCAAAAAAATCGGGAAAACTTTTGGAAAATTCCGAAGACCTTCGGATATATCCGACCGGCAAAATCCGATTTTTGGAAATCCTTCTGGATTTTGCCCTGAATTTATTTGAAGAGATAATTGAAAACGAATGACACATTTTCATGTCCACTTTTCCTCGTCTTCAAGATAGCATGGTCGCGATTGTTATCCGACGGATGGATTTATACATATGTGTAGAGAGACGAGGGTTGCCTAACTAATTTTCTCTGGTATTATTTTTCAGATCGTTATTTTTTTCGACGGTTGCGGTACTTCAATGCCTTAAGGACGTCAAAAGATAACTAGAAATAAAATGAAAAACTCAGGTCCGTATTTGAAAAAAAAATATAATTCGTTTCAAAATATCTTCTCTAATAAAAATTATTAAATTATAATAACGTTTTTGCGAAAGTTCGGTTTTTTTCGAAAATCTTTGGAAGTAGTCAACTTTGCATTCATTCAACCCACCCTCTATCTTTTTTAATAACTGAGCTCCCCATATACATAGAATCGAATCTGTGGGACTCTGTCAAATCTCGGCGAGTTCAGCTAGTGATAATAAATTGGATAGAAAGTGTTGATTAGTAGAGACCAGCCAACTATTCCATGTAAGTATAGAAAACCGTTGATATCTCTATAACCGTTGAAGATAACACCCCCAACCCTTATATATTTGAAACCAGGAAAGAATTCTCTATCGAACTACGGGATAAAATACAGTGTGTCCCATTAAAAAAAATAAAAGAAGCCTCAATTTTGTTGACTTCTGATGCTCAATTGTTTTTCTGATACAAGTTGGCTAATTTGAACCACTCTCTGGCCCATTTTCACAATATTTGGTTACCAAAAAGTCTTGGTAAGTATCCATGGTCTCAATTGAAAAATCACTAGGCAAACAATAGAAACCGCAGCAACTAACCAAGACTTTTTGGTAACCATATATTGTGAAATTAGAAATCTATGGTTGATATTGACGGAGATAGCTATTGGCCAAAATATACGTGAACACCCTGTGCATGGCATCATATGGGGATATCAGAAACGGTAAGAGATAGGACGTTGCTTAAATGGTAGAAAATTAGCGTATTTGTATGCCCAAATATATTCTACTTTTATATTATTTTGAATCGATACCGTAATGTAGAGACAGGGTGAAAAAGAAAAAGGTACATTTTGAAAAAACCACAATATTCTACTTATTAAAAGAGCTAACACCTTCAAATTTTCAGGATATGGGTAAGAGAATACGGCAATTCTAAAAACGGAGTAAAAAAAATTGTAGGCCTACAATGGTACGTCCAGCCAAAGTCAAGTCGGTTTTTCTTATGGAAGCCATATTCCTAAAAAGCATTTTTTGTACAACCTACACGTAAAGTCCACTTTTCAATGCATGCAAAGCAGGCGGAAAGTCGCTGATTTTGGCAGCCGGGCCTAAAAGTACTTTCGCGCCCGCGGGCGCAAAAGTAGGTCGCTTAGCAATGGTTCCTTGGATCTCAACGCCTCTGAATCTAATAACCACGTGACAGTCTAGCATACTGAAAGGAACTTATCACGTGACAATCTCGGTGACAATGAATCCGCACATAAAAAGAATACGGGAACACACCTATTGTAACAATGATTGACAGTTGTCACTTGTCAGTTGTATGACTTGTCAACAGTGTAGTGCATTGTATCGATTATTCGTTTTTGATTTTTATAATTTTTTTTTTCAAATGATTACAAACTGGTTGTACAAAAAGCACTGTTCGCACCACAGACGAAAGATGATTTTGACTCGGCTAATATCTGCCCTCGCTTCGTTCGTGCTGCTACTTATACCCTCGTCAAAATCATCTACTTTCCGCCCTTGATACAAAATGTACTATTTTGTAGAGGGTGTCCCATTTTGGGTACTTTTGCTGGTTACCTCCGTTATTCTTATGGATAGAAAGTTGCGGTTTTCGCGACAGTGTGCTTCTTTTTCGTGAAACTAAAGATGCCGTAAACAAAATGTTCATAGCCCTTTTTGTTTTTGAGATACAGGGCTAAACTGAAAATGTTGCATTTCAAGGTACCCCTCGTATCTAAACTATCAGATAAGTTATGGAAAATGTGAAAAGTGTTTCTTATATAACTTTTCCCGTAGAACTCGATTTTGCCTTCGTAATTAGTATACAGGGTCAGGTCGAAAAGTTATCGGACCCAACTTTATTAGTTTAAACGGAACACTCTGTATATTTATAGTCCATGAGATTTGTCTTTTTTTTTACCTTATCAAAAATAATATATAACAGTATGCACTTAAAAAAAAAATCATCCTATAACCTTTTGACCTGACCCTGTATACTAATTCCGAAGGCAAAATTGATAGTTATATAATTTTTCCGTAGAGCTGGATTCTGCCTTCGGAATTAGTACACGGGGTCAGGTCAAAAAGTTATAAGATGTTTTTTTTTTTTTTTGAAAAGTGCAAGTGCAAAAGTGCGCCTGTTCTATTTTAGTGTCGTATCTTATAGCTTTAAAAAAGACTAAAATCCGTCTCCTATCTCACACCATATGTGAGACGTTCTGCATATTTTGGCATAGCAGTGACAGCTGAAAATGTCAAAATGACAGCTGGGCACCATTTTGAATGAAAAAATCAAAACGAAAGGACCCTTATTTTGAAGGCCCTTTGACCCTGATTACAACTGCCAAGTTTCAAGCCTCTGCTGTCAGCCTCTTGATATGACAGTTCGACATTTTTTTTGAAAAAGTTTTTCACTTGATAAATACTTACCCGCAAGAGTTGACTCTCCAAACTAAGATGATATGACTAAAACTTTTATTTGAAGACATTTTCTGAACAATCACCAGTTTCTTGAATATATTCACAGGGATATCGAGAAAAAAAATGAAATATGCTAGATAAAAGAAAATCTAGAATTTCCTCATAAAAAACACATGTTGTAACACAACCCATACATATCGTAAGCAACCCATATTCATCTGAAGGTGAAGGTTTTAATCATATCAATGATTGCGCTATATAAGGCGACAATTATTCATCGATATCACTTCCTGATCAACCGGCAACATGAAATCTATGGTAAGTCTCAAATGTACCAGCTTTAGTACAACTACACACCTTACCATCTACAGCTTGTGGCTGTCTTCGTTCTATGTGTAGCTGTCTACACCCAAGCCTCCCCCATGGGCATCACCCTGGTAGGCCCTGGCAACCCTGGAGCCTTGATTTCCGGCCCAGCGGCCCATGCCAATGTCCTGGGACCCGATGGTAGTCACATTGCTGCTGCTGCTCAAGCTGGACATGTTGCTGCTGCTCCTATTCCTGGAGGTAAGTTGACTTGGTGGTAAGCTGAATCTGAGTTGGTCTTTTTATAGGAGTAGTGAGTGCTGCTGTTGCTCCTGGAGGTATTGCTGTTGGAGGTTGGGGTCATGGGGGTCTTTGGGGTTAGATGTAGTATGTAGTATTGTGATTTCAAAAAATAAACAGGTCTCAGAGTTTTATGTTGAATTATTGTACTAGCGCCTGGTACACAATGGTATAACCATGGTTATTAAAACTCATTTACCGGTACTTCTATAAATAGATCCAATTTGAGTAATCAGTGAAGGTGTGGTGGGTGTGACTTTGATGGTAATTTTATAAAACTGTCTCTTCTTGTTGAAAATTCCAGGTTGATTAATAAAAGAGGAGTATCTTTGTTGGTAGATATAAATGGCCAAGCAAGCCTCATCAGCAGATTAAGAGCTGGACAGTTTGGATGGTATTCCATGGTATTCCTTTGTGGATTGCCTTTAAGCAAGATAACAGATTTTTATCATTTTCCATTGGGTAATTTGACAGTTAGTTGGAAACAAGATTTTCAAATTGAAAGCAGATGAATCTAGAAGGTATTCCTCTGGAAAACGCCTCAATTTTTCATAATTTTCATTGAAAAAACTGGTATTCTATGGTATTTTAACGGAAAAATTACATATTTTTTTCAGTTTTCATTGAATAACGTTATGATTGGTTTGCTTTGATATAAACTAGGATAATTTTTTGATTAAATACAAGATTTGCACTTTGAAACAGGTGAAATATAGAAGATATTCCTCTGATCCAGTAAATACATTATGGTGGTATCCATGGTGTCCCAATTGATTAAAACCACTCATCACAAATCCAACACTTTTATTAATTTTATAAAAGCCACCCTAGTACAGACCTGCAATGAACCTCCTGTTAACCACCATCCACAATCTCACCCACTCACCATACGCATGTCCAACACCAACAGGAGCCCAAGCCACTACTCCTCCCACAGGCGAACCAGCTGCTACTCTTCCTCCTGCAACACCACCAGTACTATCAACGAACCAAATCAACGCACCTTACCAATGGCAGAAGCTGCAACCAGACTACCATCAGGTCCCAAAACATTAGTAGCAGAAGAGGGTCCTTGGACGATGGTACCATCATGGCCCCAGGTTATAGACCCAGGGATGATTCCTGCTTGACACGTCACGCAGATTGTGAGGAGAATCTGGAAAATTTGATTAGATTGGGAATTGGAATAGTAACGTTGGTACCAGTAGCTTCATTTTTCAGTACTAATGCTGCGGCTCAAGTTGGTTGGTTTATATATGGTAAGTAGATTGTCCTTCAACTTACAGCATAAATCCATCCTGGGTTTTTATGGGGTTTGTGTCGCAGCAGTACTGCCCAGCCTGTTGATGTAGTACCACAGTGCTGTGTTCGTGATTTATTTTAGTGGTGGCAGTGATTTCGTGGTACTGTGGACCAGTGCTAGGTTATACAAAAAAATACATGACGTTTTAGTTCAGGATAATTAATTAATTTATTTAATAGGCCCCCCAATTTACTTGAGTATTTGTTTAAAATTTATTGAATAATGGAACGCAGCTTGCAACATATAGATTTTTACAATAATTATAAAGTACTATTAGTCGAGCGTATCGGGTATGAATAGACCTCGCCCGTTTTTCTCGGTAAAAATGTAACAAGATATTTATGGTTTGATTGTTTATGTTTTTTTTTAATTGAATTCCTCCATTTTTGCTGAATTCTCGTTAAAGGATGGTGAGGGTGACAGTTGACATTGACATATGACATTGACAAGTCAACATCCTGATCAGGAGTCGAAACTCACGAAGTTGACGAGTTTGAATCTCAAGTCAACAAAGATTTTTTTTTCAGGACACATGACCCTGGACTTTGGTATTTTTCTACCACCTGGCCGAAATATTTTTTTCCAGGAGGAGGAGGAGGAGGAGAAGGAGGAGAACCAGAACTCCTTCTGATCATCTGAAGCAAGTATTTGCTCATAATCTGTACATAACCTCACTTTTTCACTCCTCCCAATTTTCCGGTTATGTCTTGATTGTGGTGGAGGTTGAGTTGACTTTAAGATGTCTCTGAGGAGTTTTAAGGTGTCTTCTAGGTGTTTTAAGATGCCTTTAAAATGTTTTCAGATGGCTTTTAGGTGTCTCTGAGGAGTTGTCAGGTGTCTTCTAGATGTTTCCGGGTGGTTAAGGATGTCTCTGAGGAGTTCTCAGCTTTCTTTTAGGTGTATCCGCGTCTATCTTTGTATAACTTTGACACAAAACATGTCAAAAAGACACCTCAAACCACTCAAAGACACACGAAAACACCTCGTAGACACCTAAAAGTCAATTCAACCTCCACCACAAACAACACACGAGAACGCCCATCAAATTGGCAGGAATGTGAAAGTGAGGTTATGCTCAGTTATGAGCCAGAAGTCTAATTATCTACTGCGTGAATACGATACATGCCATCGATGTTGGAGAGGGTGCTGAGGTAGGTTAACACCTACGCCACCGGTCACAATACAGTGGATCCGGTGTGATCTACAACCAATAACAAAAACACTCAAAAACCATTTTTTTTGTATTTTCACATGCGTTAAAACAATTAGGAAACTATTATCAATACATAAAATATATACAATCATTTAGTGTCCAGGCTCTTAGCACTCCTCACATATCGCCCCCCATAATACCCTACATCACCCAGCCGAATAACCTGGGACAGGGGCACCTCAGCCAGGGACACCTGCAGCGGGTCCACTCCATGTCTGGACAATGCTGGACCGATATATCTTGCCTGGGACAAGTTTGGAGTGTCGTAGGGAATCTCGTTTTGGGAGAAGTCTTCTTTAAATAGAATTAGTATTAGTGTGTGTACTGTGTAAATAAAAAAAGCCTACCCATCTTATCGTCAATATCAACATTATTGCTCACAGACTGGGTGTAGAGCTGGGACAGAGCATCCCCTAGTACTTGGGGTAGCTTGTAGGACAGTGCTGTGGAACCCCCCATTGCCAATCTACCGTCTACAGCCACATCTGCTTGGATTCTCTGCACGTTTGACTGTGGTGCATCTGGAGCTACAAGATACTCTGAAGGTACTTGCCCACTGATCACTCCATTGGACGAACTGTACTGCACCAATGGGGCAGTTTCCTCCACTCCTCCCAAGTTGATTAAGTTGGAGTCGTAGGCGGCTGTTGATGAGATGATATTGGCCCCCACAGTGGAGTAGCCAAGGTCAATGGGGGCGGCTGTGGTGGAGTCGTAGGCGCCTGTTGATGAGACGATGTTGGCCCCCACATTGTAGTAGCCAAGGTCAATGGGGGCTGCAGTGGTGGAGCTTATAACTGGAGAGGGTAAATCACCAGTTAAAGTGTTGGACCCATCTGTCTCAATGGCCTGTTCAACGATGGGGATGATATCCCTGGACTCTATAGTGTTGTAGGTGGGTTGTTGCAATAGAGGAGCTAAGGTGGATACTGCAACAGATTGAGGTGATACAATCACTTCTGGCTCAGCTACAATGATAGGTCGTGCCGCAAGACTGTCCTCTTGGATGATGGCTCCACCTCTTTGCTCGGAGGTGATCTCGCTTCCGTCTGGGCCGATGATGATGGTTTCAGAGTGAGGGCCTTCGAAGATGCCTCCAATGCCTCCAGGGTTGAGGAGGGGGAGGCCTTCGATTGGGGCCGAGGTGGCATGGCCGAAGAGCAGGAGGAATATCTGGAGAGAGGATTTGGTTATTGTTTTTTATATTATTTTTTTGTTTCTGTTAGAACTTTCATGTTTTTTTTTTTATTAGATGTTTCAATGTTTTGTAATGCTTGGTGCAGTTCACCCATTTTTGTGTTTTTTGACTATTTGATGATTGGTTTTTCATTTATTTTATGCCAATCAGCAGTTTTAAAATGTTTGCCTTCCTTTATTTTTTGATGTTTTCTGTTATAGTTTTTGGGGTTTTATCATTTTGTTATTTTTGATTTTGTAACTGTTTTGAGTGTTTTGTTGTTCTATAATTTTCATTTCTTTGTGATGATTGGCGCAAAATTTTATATTTGTTTTTTTCCTTCATCTCTCAATATCAATCTTACAAGAAAAGTTGCAATGAAATGAAAAAAAAGTATTTTGGAAAACTGTATGTTTCCATATTTATATGCAAATCAATGGTTTCCAAATGAAAAAAAAACGAAACTCCATTTCAAATTTCTCCTGGTTCAATGAATTTTTTTTTTGAAGATATTTAAAAAAATACTCAAAATTCTAAAAAACTAAAAATGTGAAATGCTAAAACAAAATTACACTGGAGAAGGAAAAATAATCAAAAATTATGTTATGTACATTGAATTATGTATTCTGAAGCCAAAACTGAATGTATCCTTTCACATCATTCGCTGTGATTCTATTTTTTGTTCAAAATAGAAGAAACGAAGAACCTAATTTGGACCATTACCTAAACTTATTTTATTTATATACTCAGAAACTATAAAACTTACAGAAAAAATAAATAGGACTCTCTTTGTAGGAGTGGCGCAGTTCTATCTATTTATTTTTTTTATACATTTAATGCTTTCTTTTTCAATTTTTCATTTTTTCGGTACCTGTCATGGTTTCATTATTTTGATGATTTTGATTATGAGATGTTTATTTTTTTTTACCTATTCAAGTTATTAGTCACTTTCTATGGAAACTAGAATATGTAGTGTTTATTACATATTATAATACTTTTTTTATCTGTTTGTAAACAGTTTCTGATGAAGTCTGTTTATTTATCTATTTATTTATTTAAACATAAAGAAAGCGGAGTTTTAAAATTTTCCTTGTTCTATTTTCTTTGTTTTGTTTCTCTTTTAATCTTCTGTCACTTCCTTGTTTTTTAAGATCTTGTTCATCTTTGATTTTAATTTTCATTTGATAATTGGCAGGTTGCAAAGTTTAAGTGGTTCACTGTTTACTGCTTTCGTATTTTTGATCTCCAATATTTATGGTTTTTACATTTTTGTTTTGTTTTTAATTTTTTTAATGATTTATGCCGTTTTGCATTCTGTTTTTTTGACTTGTTACGTTCTCTTTTTATCAAGATTCTTCCATTTGTTCTCTTTCTGTTTAAAAGTTATTTTTTTATTTCTTGATTTTGTCTATCAATTTACACAATTGTTAAACTTATTCTGCTTCGACATTTTCATTTTGAATTTTCCGGTTTGGGTTTTTTCAAAAAGCTCTTGAAATCAAAGAACAAAAATGCTCACAATCTAGAATAAAAAAAAACAATAATTTGAGCACATGGTTTTCAAATGGGAACTGTATAAAATTTCATCATCCCTCATTATCAATCAAAAGAAAAAAGTTGTATTTCGGAAAACTGTGAAAAGTTTTCTTTGTCATTTGCAGATGAATGGTTTCCAAATAAAAGGTATTTAAAAATTTCAATTTTAAATTTCTTTTCGTCTGATTAATTTTTTTTATATTTGAAAAAATACAAAAAATTAGAAGACACTAGAGATGTAGAAAGTTCAAAATAGAGAAAAAAATACACTGAATCGCAAACTGTGTTGACAATGAGAAAAAAAAAAGAAATTTAAATATATAGTTTGAAACAAGAAACAAATTAAATGAAATATTCTGAAGCGCAAACTACGATTGAAATTATCTTTTCATATCAATTTTCAAAATAGAAAAAAACCAAGAAATTTGAAAGGTTCCAATGAAAAAAAAAATATATAAATAAAATCACTTAGATGCTGTTGACAACTTCATTTGGACCATCAAACCTATATTTATATATTTTCTCAAAAAACTTACATGAAAAACGAATAGTGGATCTCATCGAGTACTATAGATAGCACTTTGGCAAATATTCAAAAGTCGATATTTTCCAAAATATTGTTGATGAAATAAAATCCAAAAAACTCAAGTTTCTCAAAAACTATCCAATTAAAAGTTCACAAAACTAGGTAAAAATGAAACTCTTATGCAGAATAATAACATTTGGGAATAAATACAAAAGTTTACCAATAAATAGCAAAAGACTTCTATTTTAGGAAACTTGAAGGGTTCTCCCTCTATGAACTCAAAAATAACATACCAGGCCAAATTCCATTTTACGATATCACCACACACCGATCGATACACAACAGGATACCTGAAATGACACCCAAGACTACTTTTCTTATTAGTTTACCCATTTAGTACCGTTACGAGTCCTTGCTACAGTTTTTTTCACTATCCAATGCCACGCCTCGTGCATTTTCATGCATTTTCTTGGTATTAAAACACGTGGTTGGCCGGATATGATTTTTATTTTTTTTCAAAAAAATATCCATGTATATTTGCATAGTAACCGACTTGGGACGTGTGAGCCTACCACCTATGACGTCAGTGTGTTACGACTGGTGACGTCAATATGGGAGCATGGCTCCGTTGACAATAATGACAGCTAAAACTATGTTGCCAAGACATTCCGTATATTTTTGATGTTTTTCAACTAGTTGCGTTTGTCCACTCACAATATCTTGGTTATTTCTCGTCAACTTAGTTACTTCTCTCTAACTCTTTTATGGATCTAGAGAACCCTTGTACTCGTCCTCCTCCTCCTCTTCCTCCTCCTCCTTAACCTCATCATTCATCAACCAAATCAAAACAAAAAAAATACAATAAAGTTCTTTATTGAACGCAATTGCTCGCTTATAAATAAAACAGAGGCAGTATAAAACACAGCTAAGAAAAATCAGGCTCAGCTAAACAATCCTGGAATAAACGCCAGAAGATCTTCGTCCTTAATGATGAGAATTCCCGGATCATTTAGCACGTTTTGGTTGGCTAGGCACGTCTACCAATGTCCATGACCATGACCATGGGCAAGGGTGGGTCCCCACAAACCTTCGGCGTGGATGGTTCCAGCTGGTCCAGAAATGGTGGCGGGCACAGTTGGTGGTCCTACAACAGCAACACCATGAGCCAAACCATGTCCAAGTCCAACGCCTCCAAGTCCAACGCCTCCAAGTCCAACACCCCATGCAGGTCCAACAACAGAGGCTCCATGAGCAGAAGCTCCAATGACAGCAGCGTGTCCAGCAACTGGGCCTACAACAGCAGCATGTCCGGCAACAGGGCCAACAACAGAGGCGGGTCCTGCTACTGGTCCTACGACGGCAGCGCCGTGAGTGGCAGGACCAACAACACTGACTCCATGGCCTACAGGGCCGACAAGGCCTACACCGTGACCAAGTCCCAGGCCACCTAGGCCAAGGCCATGGCCTAGGAGGACGCCGCTAGGGGCGGCGCAGGCTACGGAGAGGGTGGCTAAGGCGATGATCTATAAATAATATATAATGAAAATTGGAATAATTTGGGAAATGGATTGACTTACCAAACCGTTCATGTTGAGATCGTTGTCTGGACGTGACTGTGCCCTGAACTGACCAACACCCCGTATAAATAGTTCAATGGGCGACCTTCGGTGTGGTTTGAAAAAAAATTGTTAATGGTAAATTGTGTTTGAATGCATGGCTGCGGGATTGTTTTGGGATAAATGTGGTGTAGGCAGGGGGGTTAGTGTGATCTTATGGTAGAATCCATTTTTCTGTTGAAATGGGGATTATGAAGGATTTTGAGAAAAAATCACAATTCTGAATTATTCATTAAATTATTATCAAGGATTTGATTTCTAAAACTGTTTTTATGAGAAAGTTTTTACAGACCATAAGATGATAATCAATGGAAAAATATTTATAGTGATCTGAGAAAAAGTTCAGCAAATGGCCTTTAAAATATTTGTTTGGATAAACGACACCAACTCATAAAAAAAATAATAGCTCAAAAACTACAAGAAATAGAGTCCTCAATTTAGCATCAGTGAATTTTTCAGACAATTATTCATGATAATCGACGGAAAAATATTCAAAGTGCTCTGGAAAAATTTTTAGAACAGGGTCCTTTAAATATTTGTATGGATAAACGACATAAAGCCATAAAAAAATCATAACTCAAAATCTACAAGAAATGGAGATCTAATTTATCACTAGTGTATTTTTCGGACAATTTTCCATGATGATCAATGGAAAAATCCTATACAATGATTTGGGAAAAAATTCAGGAAAATGACCTTTAAATATTTATATAGGGATAAACAGCATCAACACATAAAAAAATCATGATTCAAAAACTTCATAAGATGGAGTTCTCGAAATATCATAAGTGAGTTTTACAGAAAATTTCCTACCAGTGAATTCTAACCAATCATAGGCTTGCATTTTAACATGTTGCTATGGCAACGACCTAATTTTATCGGAAATCACCCTACCCATAATCACGTGACTGAAAGATTAATAAGTGGGAATCTCCCTGGCTTTGCATCTGAATGTAGCTCCCATATGATTACAGTGTTGCCGTCCCCACTCTCCCTAACAATCCCACACTGTGGTTGGTGCATTGGAGCTACATCCAGCCGCTACTATTAAATCTTCTCAGATAGTTTTGGCATGAAATTTTCTTGCCGAATCTCCCGCGAGCTCGAATTAAAAATCCGGAAATTTGTTCTCGTTGCGAATTTTTCAAGAAAATTCGCAACTCGACAAAATTTCCGGAAATAATTCGAGCCCTAGGGAGATTATAAGTGACAATTTTCCATGATAATCGTAATTCGTAGGAAATAGTAGTTTACCTAACAAGTGCGGAAAGTGCCACTTTTCCGGTCCTTGGGTACAATTTTTTGTCCACAAGTGTGCGGCAAATACCACTTTTCCGCACGCATTTTAGTTTTGTGTCACTTTTCCGCACTCAGTGCGGAAAAACTTGTGCTAAAAGTGACACTTTCAAAACTAAAATGCGTGCGGTATTCTTCGCACGCTTGTAGAAAAATATTTATAGAGATCGTGGGAAAGTTTGAGGAAAATAGCTTTTAAATATTTTTATGGTTAAACGACATCAACAAAAAAAAATTAGTCCATAACTATAAGAGATGGAGACCTCAATTTATCACCAGTGAATTTTTTAGACAATTTTCCATGATAATCAATGAAAAAATATCATGAAAACTACTTTTAAATATTTGTATGATGATCAATGGAAAAAAAAAATTATAGTGATCTGGGAAAAATATCAGGAAAATGAGCTTTGAATATTTGTATGGATAAAGTAACTCATTAAAAAATTCAGAACATGAAAACTAGAAGATATGGAGACCTCAATTTATTACTAGTGATTTTTTTTGACAATTATCCATTATAATCAATGGAAAAATATTTATAGTGATCTGAGAAAAAGTTTAGAAAAAAATACTTGCATGGATGAAAACTACAAAGATGGAGACCTCAATTTTCACCATTGCATTTTTCATATTACGATTGTTCATTGTAACTAATGAAATAAAAATTATAGTGAACAAAAAAAAATCAGAAAAATGGCCTTAAATATTCGTTTTAATCAACATTTCAATTTTGTTTTTATCAATAACTAAATCTGATTTTTTCCCGATTTTTTCTCAAAAATGAAAGTCATTATTGCACAAACATGAAAAATGGAAATAATTCCGATGGGTGTTGGTCGTACTCGGCCGTGAGAAAAACGAACTGCTCCCTTATATCGCTACATCGACGGTAATCTATACCTACTTAGTGCTCGGTATAATTTATTATAATTTTTTCTAGAAAAATGCATTTTCTTATATAGTGCGCAGAAATCGACTATGACTCACCATTTATTAATTTTCTAATAAATGTCACCAAATGCATTAATCAATGACTGATAATGATAAAAAAATGTATTCAATTTCCATACTATGTTGAATTCATTCAAAATATAATTTAGTTTTGAATGGAACATATTCATTTATGCACACATTTAGTAATATATTAGATTATTTGCATATAGATAATATAGCCTAATGCTGTATTACAATCAGTTTTTTCTTCTGTCAATTTTATATTTTATATATTTTTTGTCAATCCACTGATTTCTTATCTCAAATTTCTAGTTCAACGATTCTAGTGTTTTGGGGCTCATTGTTTTTGTTTATTTTCAATTCATAGTATTTATTACTTTTTCTTTAGTGATTTTTTTATAATTACATATTTATTTTTCTGCAATTTTTGTTTCGCATATTTAGTATAGGTATTCCTTAGTCAATTACTTTTCTTTTATTTACTTCATTTTATTTTTTGAACGTTTTTATACCCTCTTTTTGGCTGACCTTTTTTTTTATACTACGAAATATTTTATATTTTAGCACATTAATATAGGTCCTTTGCTTAATTTTTGGGAAATTGTTCATTCAATTGCTTCATTTGTATTTGAAGTTTGGTTTTCCTTTTAACAGTGTATAAAATGTTTCCGAGATACGGAGTGTTGAAGTTTCATGAAAAAAGTGCTTTTTTTGTCATAACTCTCCTATACCACAAAATTTGGTACACTTCTTTTGACCATCAAACTAGATTTCTTGATGTAAAAGTTTTCAAAAAATTTCTACCAGTGGCATTCCAACAGGATTTGTATTGAATTTAAAAAAAAATGTACGCCACTGCTTTTTCTTAAAATCAATATTACTCATTTACTTTGGAGTTGATTTGGTCTTCTGACATAAAAAAATTGAAGCCTTGCATCATGGCAAAAATTTTTATATGGTATTTTTTTTTTAATTTTTGAGTCTTATTCGAAAAAATGTTATTTGAGAAATTTGCTTCTTCCATTAAGTCCTGTCTCATGTTACAAGGAGAATCCCAACTTCAAATACACCTTGTATACACTATTGTTTCTGATATTATGTAGGCTAGGTGGTTTTTACTGTCATGTGAAGTATATTTCATTTTATTTTCATTATTTTGTTGACTCTCACTTCTCCAAACAAGAAATTTCCTTGAAAATGTATATCGGCAACGCTACACACACCCTTCTTACATGTATAACTCTCAATACCACGTTGCCGGACTGAATTTTTCTTCTAGAAAATTTATTGTTCATTTTATTGCTCAATTTATAAATAATCATGCTTTGTTACACTTAGTTTTGTTCAGTTGATTATAATTTTCTTATTGTTGTTTTATTCACTTCATTATTTTCTATTTTGGACCTTTTTTATTTTTTTTCATGAGTTATTTTTTTTTCTGTAAATGATAATAATTGACATCTGTTAAATTTTTTATTCCCACTAATTCAATTTCAATTTATCTACGCTCCATTTTCAAGTTTTTCAAGTTGTTTTGTTGTATTTTTTTTAAATGATTCAGAATCCATGTTTCAATATTTTTTATCTATTTTTGTTTCATTTTTGATATTTCTTCTAATGATGATGGTTTAAACTTTCATCAATCTCAATTTGTTTGCAAGTGTTTAGTTTCTCTTTTCAAAAAGACGTGAATTGTATTGATATGTTTTACACTATTTTGTGAAGTTTTTTGAAAATGTATCACATCGGCAACACTGCACACATCTTTCTCACATGTATAACCGTCAATATCTGTTGCCGGAGTCATTTTTTTTTCTACAAAATATAATTAATTTGTGTTTTTATATTCTGCCTCAATTTATAAATTATGTTTCATTGCAGGTTTCTAGATTTGTTCAGTTGATTATATTTGTTCCAACATTGATTTCCACACTTGAATGGTTTTTGTCTCGTTTGCGATTAGTTTTACTGAATTTCATTTCCTCATTCCTGTTCCACTCACTCACACATGACAACCCCATTTACCATGACACACACATTGCAAATATCACTTATACGGAAACCATTGTGCTCTGACTATCCCCATAATTGTTCAATCAACGAAAAAATATGAAATAACAATAAAATCAATATGCATGCTTATGACTTAATAACATTGTCATTGGCAGCAGAAAAAACTGTGAATGTCAGTTGAATGAATGACGTGAAGAGAACATAATGTTTGTTAGTCACGTAGTGCCGAGTTTGAAGTTGATGTAGCCGCGCATTCAACTATTTTGCCAATTCATGACAAACACAACAACCATACAGGGTGTGTCGGAAAAAATCCACCAACACCTAAAGATAACATAAACTTGTTTGCCACTGATAACATTCCAAACCGGCAAAGTCTGATGCAATACCATAATCTCCATTGTCCCATAGATCACAAGTGCGACACAAACCAACCGAACCATAAACCTAAAAATAGACATATCCTGATTGAAAACCTACACACCCCAAGGTCCGCCATTTTGCAACCGCTGAAGGCCGCTTTGAGCTTTAAATAGCAGGGGGTGTCTCCTGTATCGTCAGACCTAAACCTCATCGACTAGCAGTTTCATCATGAAAGGCTTTTTGGTATTTTCCGCTGTTTTGGTTGTAGCTTTTGCTAAACCTGGGGGCCTTTGGGGCCCTGCTGTTGTTGCCAATTGGGGTGTTAGTACTGGAGCTGTTCTGGCTGGACCACAAGTAAGACATTAACATCAATCTGGCATTGATTAACAGCTATAATAGTCTACAGGAGCTATACTTGATGGACCCAAATCGACTGGAGCTATATTACAAGGGCCTAGCAGCGCTGGAGCTGTAGTTGCTCAAGCTGCCCTTCCAGGAGCTGTAGTTGGACTTCCAGGAGCTGTAGTTGGACTTCCAGTAGCAGCTCCATGGGGTGGTGTTGTCACCAATGGAGGTGGAATTGTTGGAGTGTCTCACTGGGGAGCCACTGTTAGTGGTCCTCCAACTGCCCCCGCTGTGATTAGTGGACCTTCAGGAAGGGTTGCTGCCGATGGGCTGTGGGGACCAACTCTTGCTGGACTTCCTGTAGCTAGATGGCACTGATTTGAGGGATGACGGCGCTGTTGGTCTGCGTTAAGGGCATGTGCTGCCGAGGCGGAGGTTTCTTTTTCTTTTCTTGATTTTTCTGTACTTCTGTTCTGGTTTCTTGATCTCTGCTCTGCTTTTGGTAGCTATTTGTGGACTGATGGTGCTGTTTTCGATACCATGACTGCCTCAATGTAGATGACTATGTATATATTAATATAGCACAATGAATATGTAGTAGTTTGATTATTTGCCTTATAACCAATTAATTGCAAAATTGAATAAAATAACGAAAATGTTCATCAAAAGACGATAAAGTGAAACGTGAAAGGTATTAAAAAATAATGGAGAAGTGCAACTAATTTAGGTGATTGTTAAGGGTGATACAGGATTTTTTCTAAACTATCTTTTATGAAGAAAGAGTCATTATTATAATTTTGAAGTCGATTTCCTTAAAATGACCGCAAAATAGGTATAGGTACTCAAAATCTCTCAAAAAATATTGAAATACTGACCTAATATTGAACAATAAAATAATAAATGAAAGAACTCGATTAGAATTAAGGTATAAGTTCAGAGTTTTTGTGGAACCCTACATGTTCATACATTTGAAATTTTGACTTAGATTAAATTTATAAAGTATAAGTAGAGTTTAGATGGGTAAGTTGGGATTCGTTATGGTCTGTTTGAGTTTGTTTCGACTTTTTTAAGTTAAATAGATTCGGTTTATTTGGGTAACTTCCAATAGAAACCGATCGATTTGTTTCATTCTGTTTCGGTTAGTTCCGGTTCGTTTGAGTTTGTTTTGGTTTTTTTGGGTTAGTTTGAGTTTTTCCGAAAAAAAATGATCGATTTGTTTGAGCCTGTTTCGTTTGGTTAGTTTCGGTTAGTTTCGGTTAATTTTGACTTATTTGAGTTATCTTGAGTTAATTTTGGATTCTTCCAAAGGAAACCGATCGATTTATTGTTTGCGTTTGACTAGTTTTTTGCTAAGGTGATTTTGGGTTTGTTTGAGTTTGCTTGGATTATTTCTAGTTATTTTGGGTTGGTTCTGGTTCATTTGAGATTTGTTTGGATTAGTGCGAGTTTGATTCGGTTCATGATGATGACATAACAAGTGAAGTTTCCAAGATAATTAGTGTTTTGTCGTCATATATCGAAAAATCCATATCTCCCGCAGTTTTTGAGATATTGATTTCCAATGTAGAGGAAAGCCAGTCAATTTTCCACTTTGTCATGATTTTTCATGATGACGTCACAAGTCAAGATTCCAAGATAATCAGTGTTTTATGGAGTCATAATTTTTTGAAAAAATCATATCTCCTGCAGTTTTCAAAATATTGCGCTGCAATTTGGAGGGGTAACAGTCAAGTCGTACTTTTTTTTTCAAGATTACGTCACTATTGAAGTTTTCAAGATAATCGGTATTTTATGAATTCATCTATCATGTCTTGGAAAATTCATATCCCTTTCAGTTTTTAAGATGGGTATTGAATAATTGCAATTTTGAGGGAATACTGTTGAGATTGTTCACTTTATCGTGCTTTTTTCATGATGTCACAAGCAATAACGTTTTCAAGATAATCGGACTTTTATGACGTCATCATAATATCTTGAAAAATTCATTTTTTCTGCAGTTTTTGAGATATTGAGTTGCAGTTTAGAGAGGAAGCTGTCAAAATTTATACTTTATCGCACTTTTTTCATGATGATATCACAAGCGAAGTTTCCAAGATAATCGGTGTTTCATGACGTCATCATTGCATGAAATTTTTGAGGAAAAAAATTCAAGATGATCAGTGTTTTATCATATGAAAAATTCATATTTCCCGCAGTTTTTGAGATATTGAATTGCAATGGACAATTTGCACATTTTTTGGAAATATGAAAAATATAAGGATTAGTAAGTACTGATGCCATTGATGTTTAAAAAATCAACCTACGACCTCTATTAATGTAGTAATCACCGATTAAAGAGCGCCAATCAACATCCATTACGTCACATAATACTCTATCTATCTCCGTCTGACCTATTGACTGAGATGACTCTCTCTCTCTCGGCAGAGTAATATGGCCCCACCCCTTTTGCGATCATGCAGTGAAATTCGCGTTTTCTTTTTCATTTATTTAGTATATTTTTGGGTATTTCGGAAAAAAAAAATCGCTGGTGACTTTCAAATAATGTCTAGAATACGTATATAAAATTTCAAGTCATTTGAAAATGTATGCAAATTGTCCATTTTGAGGGATGATGGTCAAAATTGTTCACTTTATCGTACTTTATACATAATGACGTCTCAAGTGAAGTTTCAAAGATAATCAGTATTCATGACGTCATCATATCTTGAAAAATTCATATCTCCCGCAGTGTTTGGAATATTAACAAGAATGTTGAAGACAATAAGAATGATGGAACAAAGACATAATTTGTATGAATTAACATGGGTTCCAAAGATTATATTATAATACATGACCAATTAAAAATAATAAATAAAAATAATCGCTTGATCAGAAACGAAAGTTGTTAACTTCAACTACAAG
The DNA here is from genome assembly GCA_958502075.1 of Orchestes rusci. Classification (NCBI taxonomy): domain Eukaryota; kingdom Metazoa; phylum Arthropoda; class Insecta; order Coleoptera; family Curculionidae; genus Orchestes; species Orchestes rusci. Next base: position 8,112,457 of record OY293304.1, on the reverse strand, counting down.
GTACTTCTTCCGGCATATTATTAATGTTAAAAATCAAGACAAACAAATAGGAAAAATCCAACTTGAAAAATGAAGGCATTTCCACACTTTTTTTGCAATTTTTACAGTAAATATACAGGGTGATTCACGAAAGTGTATCCACTCTTTCAGCTTGATTGACATGTGCGGGTTTTGAAAATTATTTTTTCCAAAACATCAATTTTGTCTTTTTCTTATAAAGAGGATTTTTGCCTTTTTGTGAAATATTTGTCCAATCATTATTATCAACCTATTTAACTGCATCTTTGTACTTGAAAGGTGAATTTCCATTCGTGTTAACTTGCTTCTTGTATTTTTTTTATGTAAAAAAAAATTCTTCTTTTGGCAATTTTCTTTTAAAAATATCCTACACACATCAGTATTTACTTCGATCAGAAAATTTGCCACAGTGGCAACGCTGCACACATTCTTTTTACATGTACAACGGTCAATACCTTGTTGCCGGAGTGTATTTTTTTCTAGAAAATTTCAAAATTTGAACAACAATCTCGCTGCATATTGGAAAAAATCAGGGAAATTTGTTTAGAATTATCTTCATTTATCTATATATTTTTATGTTGGTCAGTTTTTAAATATTCAAATTGGTTTGTTACTCACTTTTTTGCAAATATCAATAGTAAATGTACAGAGTCGTTCATAAAAAAAATCTAATTTTCAACCCAATTTTCAAAGTTTAAATGATTATATTTATCGCCTAAAATATAAAAAGTACTGAAAGTAGCTATTTGAAAGTAGTAAAAATAAACCATAACAAGAAGAATAAATTAATTAGTAATAATTATTCAATCAAGGAAAATTGAAAATCGAAAATGTCTCAAACTTGTCCCCGAACACCAACCTAACCATTGGTTCCGGCAATGTGCAACGATTTTTATCGTACCACGCGCTTTTATAAAAGGCAGGAAAAGCAGGAACGCCCTGCAATGTCACGAGGCCGACAGCTATTTCTTTGTTTCGCGACACACCCAATAAAAGTCGAACCATTTTTATGGGAAAAAACGGATTAGCGATACTGTTTCTCATTATGGGGTCTAATCGTACATTAATTAATTCCGCTTTTTCATATGGGGGGCTTATGTAAGTCATATTGAAATTTATAAGGAAAACTACAGTCTCTTTTTTTGCAGTGATTATTTTTTTGAAAAAAAAAATCGGTTGGTTTTTTGCAAATAATTATTAATTATTAATCACGGCGTAAATCCGGAAGCTGAATTATATGGTTTCATCGATAAACTATGGTTATTGATCTATGGGGAGTATTCGCATTGTCTACTCTAAAAAAAATTGATCCATCCATCCCGCAGCACGCCGAGATTTGACGCTTTACTTTGACTGCCAAGCGGCCGTACGGAGAACTGAACGTTTATAAGCTCCGCCCATGATCTGCGCACGTGGTGACAACGGAAAAATGGGCGGTGCCTAAGGGTTGATCTTTGTTGTCATCAAGTTGAGGATGGGAGGTAGATTGGAGATCTGAAGCTGGATTCCTTGAACTAAGTCTCTAGAGGAGTTTGCAGTGGTTAGGTATTGAGGTGAGAAGGCTGAACATTTTTGATAAAAACCAAACAGACACTGGAAATCAGCAAAAAAAACAAAATAAAACAAAATCAACCAAATAACGCCTACATCAAGTGCGAAGACTCCTTCAAACGTTTACATAATCACTTTTAACTCAGTTCAATGTTAAGGTCACAGAAAACGCATTTCTTGTCACGCTCGCTGATTTCCACGTTGTCCACGCCCAAGCAAAATATTATTTCAACAAATGAAATTTATGACGTTGATATCGTAGAATGCACTTGTGCAACCTATTTTCAACAATAGACTTTTGTGCGCCTAATAAGGCGGTGACATATGTCCGCATGTTTGCCTGACAGAGTCCACACCCGAGTGGTCAGTGCTTGTCCAGTGATTATAATAACATTGGTGACAAATGTCATTGTCATTATCATTGGACATAAAATGTACAAAATTTAGTACAATAGATGTTATATTTTGTACAGACAACGTACGGAGTAATAAATAATCTATTTTCTGTTGTTTTGTTTTAATTTATCAGGAATTATGACTGGATAATCTTAGTTTGTTCATCTTCCTTCCAGTACAAATGAAATTTTCAGCCTCCAGACCTCAATGCCTCGAAAATTATGACTAAATTACTCTGTGCCCTATGGAGTTGACTATGTTTCTTATTGGTCCACGGAAGTTTAAATAACTCCAGTAGCTTTCAAGTTAGAAGGTTGATATCCTAGCCTCAAATTAATGAATATCTGAGGTCACTTTTCTAAAATTTTCATCGTCTTGACCTCAATAACTTGGACTAAATAACAAAGAACAGGTTGACTATTTTCTTTATTGGTCTACGGAAGTTTGAATAACTCCAGCAGCTTTTAAGTTAGAAGATTGATATCCTAACCTCAAATTAATGAATATCTTAGGTCACTTTACTAAAATTTTCAGCGTCTTCACCTCAATAACTTGGACTGAATAACTTAGAACAGGTTGACTATTTTCTTTATTGGTATACGGAAGTTTCAATAACTCCAGCAGCTTTTAAGTTAAAAGATTGATATCCTAACCTCAAATTAATGAATATCTTAGGTCACTTTACTGAAATTTTCAGCGTCTCTACCTCAATAACTTGGACTGAATAACTAGGAAGAGGTTGACTATTTTCTTTATTGGTCTACGGAAGTTTGAATAACTCCAGCTGCTTTTAAGTTAAAAGATTGATATCCTAACCTCAAATTAATGAATATCTTAGGTCACTTTACTGAAATTTTCAGCGTCTTTACCTCAATAACTTGGACTGAATAACCAAGAACAGGTTGACTATTTTCTTTATTGGTCTACGGAAGTTTGAATAACTCCAGCAGCTTTTAAGTTAGAAGATTGATATCCTAACCTCAAATTAATGAACATCTTAGGTCACTTTACTGAAATTTTCAGCGTCTCTACCTCAATAACTTGGACTGAATAACTAGGAAGAGGTTGACTATTTTCTTTATTGGTCTACGGAAGTTTGAATAACTCCAGCTGCTTTTAAGTTAAAAGATTGATATCCTAACCTCAAATTAATGAATATCTGAGGTCACTTTACTGAAATTTTCAGCGTCTTTACCTCAATAACTTGGACTGAATAACCAAGAACAGGTTGACTATTTTCTTTATTGGTCTACGGAAGTTTGAATAACTCCAGCAGCTTTTAAGTTGGAAGATTGATATCCTAACCTCAAATTAATGAATATCTGAGACCACATTTCTAAAATTTTCAGCGTCCAGACCTCAATAACTTGAACTGAATAACTCAGTAAACTAACAGGTTGACTATTTTTTTTATTAGTTCATGGAAGTTTGAATAATTCCAGAAGCATGTTGATATCTTAACCTCAAATTAATGCAAACCTATCTGAGGTTGAGGTAACTTTTCTGAAACTTTCAGCCTCCTGACCTCAATAACTCGCAATATATGACAGAAGAGCTCAATGAACTAACAGGTTGATTATTTTGTTTATTAGTTCACGGAAGTTTGCTTTTGAGTTAGAATATTGTTATTTTAACCTCAAATTAATGAATATTTGAGGTATCTTCCATGAAAATTCCAGCCTCCAGACTTCAATAACTCAGGAATTATGAGTGGATGATTCAATGAATCATTGGCTTGTAAATCTTTAGAAACGAGCGTGTTTCACGCTATCACTGCTGAGGGAAAATGCGGTCTGCAGATTGAAACGAGAAGTAAGCTCTCGGAGGGGTTTTATTTCAGGCTAAAAAAAACAAAACGGCTTTAACTAAACTTTTAAAAATAGCTGAACGTTCAGTGACGTTTCTCTCACTAGCGTTTCCTAGGCGATCAACCAACTGTCTCATTTTATGGCGCTCTAGACGGCTGGCGCCTCTGATAGACATGAAGCGTGCTGCAGTCTAGAAAAAGGGCCGCGGGAGTAGAATTTGCTTCATACGCGAGGGCGGCAACGAAGGTGGTTAAGGCGGCGCCACAGCTATTCCCTCCCCAGTGACCTTCGCGGGAGGCGAAGGGAGCGAAAAGGTAACTCTCCTGACTGTGCGTTGTCCAATGGCTGGCTGAGGAGACAGAGGTGACGAAAGCTGCGGCTGTGAGGGCTGTTTAGATGATGAAGGCAATGGAATGAGAGGAGATTGTGGTTGCTGCGACTGTTCTCGAAGCGGCGGCGTCAACTGAAAGTTTGAGGTTGCCAAACGGTCCAAGTCGGCGTGAGTGAGGTAGGCTGGCTTCAATTGGCTTGTGGAGAACGTTTTCACGACCCCATTAACATCAATGACAAAGTCGAGGTCGTTCAAACGCTTGATGACTCTGTGTGGACCGGAGTAAGGTGGTTACAAAGGCTTGCGGACAGCGTTAACACGCCGAAAAACGTAGTCACAGGAGTTCAAGTCTCTGAAAATGAAAGGTTTGTGTGAAACGTGCCTGGCAGGAGGAACAGGGCGGATGGCAGCAAACACGCGCCTAAGCTCAGCGACGAAATCCTCAGGAAGTGGAACTGGCTGGGAGGATGGTTCGACGAATTCCCCTGGGATTCTCAGAGAAGCGCCGAAAACCATTTCAGCTGGTGAGGCCTGGAGCTCCTGTTTAAAGGTGGTGCGCAAACCTAGAAGCACCAAGGAAAGCGAGCGGGTCCACGGTACCTCTGGAATGCATTTCAGAGCGGACTTCAGGGTGCAGTGCATCCTCTCCACCATCCCGTTCGCCTGTGGATGATAAGGCGTAGTACGCACATGCTTGGCACCCAAGAGACGCCCGAGCTGGTCGACAAGACTGGACTCGAACTGGGCACCCTGATCTGCAGTTATGTAGAGCGGCGTTCCAAAAAAACTGATCCAACCCTCCATGAGGGTGCGAGCGACTGTTGAAGCCTTCATGTCCTTTACAGGAATTGCCTGAGGCCAACGGGTGTAGCGGTCGACAATGGTAAGGCAGTGCTCGAAACCTTCGCTCATGGGTAACTTGATCAGATCCACATGGATGTGATCAAAGCGGCTGTCGGGGGTGGTGAAATTGCCCAAGTCTGCACGGTTGTGACGATGAACCTTGGCACGCTGACAAGGGATGCACTGTTTGGCCCAGAGCGTGGCATATTTGCGGAAACTGTGCCCGAAATATTTCTCGGCCAGACGCTTAGCTGTAGAACGGCCACTGGGATGTGAAAGGCCATGGACGGCGTCAAAAGCATGGCGGCGCAGCTTGACGGGCAGGTAGGGCCGAAAGGCGCCATCATGCTCTGCGTAGTAGAGCGGGCGACCCCCAATGTCCAACTTTTGGAACTTGTAGCGGAGGCAATCCAGGAGATGCGGCAGCTGTGCGTCCACTGACTGTTCGGAACTGATGGTGGTAGAGTCCAGTGTGGTAGGTAGAGAGACCACTTCCACTCGAGAGAGGGCGTCGGCCACGACGTTTTGATCGCCCGGCGTGTAGACCAAACGCACGTCGAATTGGGCGATGAAATCCAAGTGACGGCACTGTCTTGGTGATGCTTTATCCGTGCGCTGAGAAAGAGCGTAAGTGAGCGGCCGGTGGTCGGTGTATACCGTGAATGACCTGCCCTCCAAGATCCGCTGGAAGTGCTTGATGGCGGCGACGATGGCGAGGAGTTCCCTGTCGTAGGTGGAGTAACGCTGCTCGGTGTCGGAAAGCTTCCGAGAGAAAAACCCCAGAGGGACCCAGGTACCATCAACACGCTGCTGGTCTAGGCGAACTTTGCGAGCTCCTCCAAGGGCTGCTCCTTGACGAGAAGAAGCATGCGTCGAGTCGGCGTCGGCAGCAGGTCCAACCATTTGATGCGCAGGACATCATCACCCACGCACGAGCCGGCCAGGGAACGCATCTGTCGCAAGAGCTGAGAGGGCCGCTTGTCCCCAAGCTCAACCTCAGTAAGCAACTTGCGTAGCTGGGTATCTTGAGAATCGGAGAGGCGGCCTATAATTGCAGCCTTGAGAACTTTGTACTTGTCCAACTCTGGGGGCGAGCGGATGACGTCCGAGACATCTTTGATGGTCTCGACATCCAAGGCGGTCAATGTGAGAAAATACCGCGTGCTGTCTGCAACCTCTCGGTGTATTTGGAACTGAGCTTCAGCCTGGATGAACCACAAATCTGGATCTGACCGCCAAAATAGAGGCAATTTTTAACCACCGACCGCTCCAACCTCATTAGCTTGGATTCGTGGCGTGTTGATAACTGCGTTTTGATCGTCTGTGGACATGTTGTGTCGCGTGTCGAAAATGCACTAACTCGGGGTCACCACTTTAGAAACGAGCGTGTTTCACGCTATCACTGCTGAGGGAAAATGCGGTCTGCAGATTGAAACGAGAAGTAAGCTCTCGGAGGGGTTTTATTTCAGGCTAAAAAAAAACAAAACGGCTTTAACCAAACTTTTAAAAATAGCTGAACGTTCAGTGACGTCTCTCTCGCTAGCGTTTCCTAGGCGATCAACCAACTGTCTCATTTTATGGCGCTCTAGACGGCTGGCGCCTCTGATAGACATGAAGCGTGATGCAGTCTAGAAAAAGGGCCGCGGGAGTAGAATTTGCTTCATACGCGAGGGCGGCAACGAAGTTGGTGAGGCGGCGCCACAAATCTTCCTCATTGAGTCCAAATAACCAGGAGTTATCGAGTTACAGGGTTGATATTTAACCTCAATTCAATTTTTCGGAAATTGTCAGCCTCCAGATCTCAATCATTATCATTCTACCTCTTTAATCTAGATACTTTTGAGATACAAATTTGATAAATTCCACATTCGAGGAAGTTTTTGCTTCGGCTCCTCAGTATATCGTGAGCTATAACTTCATAAGTCAAATTTCTCCAATAAAGAACGATGGATACAATTAATAGAAACACACAACAGCACCACCAAAGTCACCAACCTAGTATTGTTTTTATTACTCCGTACGTGCGGTGAACAAACATTTTTACGTTATGCTTTATTGATGGTGTTACGTTCTTTTACTAAAACCACGTGTATCGCAAATGTGTCGAAATTTTCTAGAACCTTTGCAAATTGTTCAAGAAATCTCTAAAAATAAATTTGAAGACTGAATCACCGCGAGCAATTTGGATTGAAAATCTTCATACCTCTGAAGATGGTCTAATAAGAAAAACCAAAACACCCTGTACCCGACTGCACCTTCGCACTGACCTCAACAAATCGCATAAATCACTTTTTTTCCAATATAAATACCACGGTATTTGTTTGGGTTGGTAGCCGGTGAAAGTAATAATTGTCTGGTGATTATCGGAAACAGTCAATAAATATATATTATTTGTTAATTACAAGGTTTGCATTAATTACGGCTTGTTACATTTAATACTGGCGCCTGGTTATTGGAGGCAGCTGAAGCTGGATAAATCTGGAAAAGTGTAGCACAGCTCTGACTCCATAGCATGGATAGCTTAACAACGAGGTAACTGTAGCTGGAATCTGTTCTGCAATTTTCGGACAATAGAAACACCATAGTCAAACTAATTGTTTATTCATTGAATATATTTACATATAGCAAAAAGTACATAGTCTTTTCCCATTAAAATCCTACAGTATGTAATTCTGGTAGACTCTAGCTAGGCCCTTACCAGTGATCTACAAAAACATGCATTAACTCCAGCCATTTAAAACGGTCAACTTACTTCCATCACCGTGCCATTGACCATCATCATCACCACCCCAACCTCCCCAGTTTCCGTTGTCACCGCGCCATTGGCCATCATCACCACCCCATCCACCGTTCCATTGACCGTTGTCTCCGTGCCATTGACCATCATCATTGCCCCAACCGCCCCAGTTTCCGTTTCCGTTGTCACCACGCCATTGACCGTCATCACCACCCCAACCTCCCCAGTTTCCGTTGTCACCACGCCATTGACCATCATCACCACCCCAGCCTCCAGCTCCTCCTACCCATCCACCGTGGGCACCTGGACCAATTGGTCCGTTACGGGTGATGGCTCCAGATGGACCGGCTAGGATGATTTCATTACCATGTCCTCCACCATTTCCACTGAAAAAATAATTTGAAAAATTGTTGGTGAAATATGAAAGGACTTACCCCCATCCGCCTACTGCGCCAGCGCCTCTACCGTCAGGTCCAATAGGTCCATGAGGGGTGATGACACCGGATGGGCCCTTGAGGATGATTCCGGCATGCGCAGCAGCGCACATGGCCAAAGTAGCTACTACCTGTCATATAAAACTCCGTTAAGCACAAAGGAGTTTTCGCACTAATGCTTACCAAGAATTTCATATTGCTAAGCGACTAGACTAAGTGTGCAACTATAATTCATTCCAGATATGCTCTAGTTTATATAGATCAGGTGACGACCTTCAGAATAGTAGAATTCTTGTACGAAATAGTTCTTGGGGTTATTATCATATGGGCTGGGGTGCGGAAAGTGGGTTTTTTTTTGAAAAATTAAGGTGCGTTCTGACAGGTGGGTCTGTGTGCGTTTATGTTGTTGTTGGGGGATTTAATCAAGACAAAATTGTTTGTTTATGGATTCAAAAAAAAAAAATTAGTAGCAGTTTTAGCAAATTTAATTTTTTTTTTTTAATAATACATTTCTGTGGCGTTATTGAATATATAAAGATTTAGTTTTTGTCAAGGACTATTTTTTCAATCACGAGAATCTAATGATTTTAGTTATTTTTGTATTTTAATTAAAGACCTTGGTCATCTAATTATTTCGATAAATGAAAATTTACATTTTTGGTGATTTAATTTTTCTTAGTACTTTTTGTGATCGCTGTGAATGCATCATTTTTTTTGTGATTGTTGCGTGAATTTGTGATTCTTGATTTCATAGAGTCCAGTTTCCTAGTGATTCTATTATTTATTGATTGTGGTTATTCCAGTGACTGGCGATGTTTCCAGAAATCCCGGCGGCTATGATATTAAATATTAGTGAATCGTGATTGAATGATTGCAATTTTTTTTCATTGACAAATGATTATTTCATTGATCCTAGTGATTTCAGTTCTAGTGTTTGTATGATCTTAGTGATTGAGACATTTTGTTTATTCTACTATTTTTGGTGATTTTTAAGTGTGTAGTCCTAGGGATAATGTTTTCAATCATTATAATGATTTTAGTGATCTATTTCTTCTGAAGAGGATCAAGTGATGGTGATTCTAGTGAATCCAAGAAATATAAGTTATTCTAGTGATTCTAATGACCTCATTGATTCTATTTTATTGATTTTATCAATTCCATTGGTTTTTCCGAATCAATTATTGTGATCCTAGTTATTCTAGTGTTTGGTCCTCGTAGCGACTTTGGTGATGATGCGGATTTTGGTTTTCTTTCCAAGTGATTCCAGTGATTTTACTGATTCTAGTGATTGGTGATTATACTGATTATGGTGATTATAGTGATTCTGGTGGTGTATCTAGTGAATCTGATGATTCTGGTGACTAACTTGTACTGACCTAGAAATTATGATGGCTAGTGATTCTAGTGACTAGTAATTTTAAAGTTTTATTTTTTAATTAAACTGATTTTGGTGAATCTATAGTGGTTCTGTTTATCAATTGTAGTGTCATCTCTGATTTTAGTGAATGTGACCATAATAGCGAGGATAATAGTGATTCTGTTGATTCGTGAGCGTAGCAGCTATAGTGATTATGGTGATTCCACTAACTATTTATTCTGTTGATTCTACTTATTGTGGTAAATCAAGTGATTATGGTGATTATGGTGATTCCAGTATTCTCAGTGATACTAGTGACGTGTGCCTGCTGTGACCCTTGTGATGCTGTTGAAAGTTCTGAAATTTTTTTGTTCATTTAATTATTTTGATGAATCTGATGTTCTTGCAATTAGTGATCCAAATGGTGACTTCAGAGACGTCAGTGATTCTAGTGATCATAGTGCTTCAAGTGATCGTGAATCTAGTGAATCCGTCAATATCACTTATTTTGGTAAATCTAGTGGTTCTGTTTATCAATAATTATAGTGATCCTAGTGATTGATGATCGTAGCCACTCAAGTGATTCCAGTGATTTTACTGATTCTAGTGATTGGTGATTATACTGATTATGGTGATTAATAGTGATTCGGCGGTGTATCTAGTGAATCTGTTGATACTGGTGACTAGCTTGTAGTCACCTAGAAATTATGATGATGGATCTAGTGATTCTAGTGATTAGTAATTTTAACGTTTTATTCTTCAATTAAACTGATTTTGGTGAATCTATAGTGATTCTGTTTATCAATTGTAGTGTCTCCTCTGATTTTAGTGATTTCTCTAAGTAGAGATTTTGTGAATGTGACCATAATAGCGAGGATAATAGTGATTCTGTTGATTCGTGAGCGTAGCAGCTATAGTGATTATGGTGATTCCACTAACTATTTATTCTGTTAATTATACTTATTGTGATAAATCAAGTGATTATGGTGATTATGGTGATTCCAGTATTCCCAGTGATACTTGTGACGTGTGCCTGCTATGAATCTGATGTTCTTGACAATTAGTGATCCAAATGATTGGTGGTGATTCTAGTGATCTTGGTGCTTCAAGTGATCGTGAATCTAGTGAATCCGTCAATATCACTTATTTTGGTAAATCTAGTGGTTCTCTTTATCAATAATTATAGTGATCCTAGTGATTAATGATCCTAGCCACTCAGGTGATTCTAGTGATTGGTAAATAAAGTGACCCCAGTGACTGGAGTGATTGTGCATGCTGGGTGTTTCTCTACTGATTTTGGTTTAGTGAGTCTCTAATGACCAGTGCTTGTAGCGACCTCAGTGATTGTGGTGAATCTGCCAATTCTACTTATATTTTGGATAATCTAGTGATTTCAGTGACTAGTAAATACAGCGTTTTACTGAGTCTATAGATTTTACATGGTGAATTGGTTCAATCTCATTTTGATGAATCTAATGATTTTGACCATTATAGTGATCCTAGTGATTAGAGATCAGTGATTCTGGTGACGACAATTCGAGTGATTCGTGAGGGAGTCTAGTGATATTGGGATTCTAGTGATAAGTGATTATAGCGACATCAGTAGTAATTCTGTAAATTTTACTGAGTTTGGTAGATAGTAGATCTAGTGATTAGCGCAATTATCTAGTGATACCGGTGAATATAGTGATTCTGAGCGACAACAGTGACGTGATTTTTGATTTGTTTGAATCAAGCGATGTGATTTCAGTGTTCTCACTGATTCTAGAGATCTACTCATTATGTTGATGATCTTGTGATTTTTGGAAAATATAGTGATCCTTGTGATTGAGGGTTCTAGTGACTCCAGGGATTTTGATGAATCCTAGTGACTTCGAGGGATCTGTCAATTTCACTGATTTCGATGTATCGAATGATTCGAGTTTCTCCAGTGATTCAAGGGGTAGTGGATTAAGTGAACTCTAATGATTGTGGTGAATCTGACGATCATAATGATCTTTGTGATTCTAGTTATTAGTTATTGATGTGACTTTAGCGATCCAAGTGATTTTGATTAATTAGGTGCTTAGTTATTATTGCGACCTCAGTGATTCTAGTGATTCTACTCAAATATTCTATGATTCTACTGGATTTGCATGGTAAATGTATTGATCAGATTGATTCATATTTCTCTAGTGATACTAGTGAATCTAGCGATTTTATAGTGACTGGGGCGTGTAACGATCCTAGTGATTCTGTTAATTGTAGTGATTTTGGTGACTAGTAATTTCAACATTCTCACTGATTCTCGTGTACAATGGTGATTTTATAAGTTTCAATGATTTGAGTGATGCCTAGTGAACTTTGTAACTGTCTGTGATCATGACGACTTTAATAATTCTAGTGATTCTATGACCTCTATAGACTAAAGTGATTCCGAAGATCTCAATGACGGGTCGTTATTCTATGGAGTGTCGTCATTATATTGAGTCAAGTGACTTTGATGTCAACTGATTCTAGTGAATCTATATTATTGTTTCAAGTGATTCTGGAATTTTTGTGATCCTAGAGATTCTAATGATAAGTGATTCTAGCAATTCCAGTGATTCATTTGGGTAGTGATTCTGGTGATTTTAGTTCCTGATGATTCTAGCGTTCGTCTGATTTGTACTACGATGATTCTACTGATTTTGGTAAATCTATATTGGCGGCTATTGTCGTTTTAGTGACTATTGCAATTGCAGTGATTTTACAAGTGATCCCAAAGATTTAAGTGATGTAAGAGACTTTGATGAACCTAGTGATTCTAGTGATCACAATGATTTTGGTCAATATGCTGTTTGTAGTGATTTCAAAGCTTCAAGTGATTTTACTTCTCCGTAACAGATAGTCATGTGACTGATTCTAGTGGTTTTGGTGGTTCTTTCTATTCTGATGATCCCAAAGATCTTGGTGACTTGTTGTGACGTTGTGATCCAAGTTATCTTGATGATTTGAGTGATTCCAAGTGACTGTGGCAGATCTGAAAATTGTATTAATTCAAGCCATCTACGATGATTTAGGTGATATTAGGTGATTGTAGTGATGATGCTTTTGACAAATGTAGTGATTTTGGTGACTCAAGTGAATCTAGTGATTTTTATGATTATTTTATATTTTAAAATTGGTTGACCATGGCCACTATTCATTAGTCAATTAACACTGAAATTTCAGATTACCAACAATTTAACAATAATTGTATAAATTTCTATCTAAATGTTACCATTCGAATTATACAGTCATTTTTTGCCGACCTCAAAGGAAAGGTTATATAAAATCAATAAATATGCATGGCGTTAATAAATTATTTTCACCATTTACTTTGGTATTAACATTCAAACTGTTTTGTCATATTGTAACGTTATTGGACTGTTTTTGTCAAAATCCTGATGATATTATAGATAATGGAAAATAATTGTTAATAAATATATTTTTTTTATAAATAAAGTTATTCAGCTGACATTGGTTGTCTGCTAAATCAAGATCGGAATTTGTGGGTGGAGTGCGGTCTTTAATAATAGACAGCATTGTTCAATTATGGTTAATTATATGTTTATAAAAATATACACAAAGCATGGACAAAAACATGAGGGAGTACATAAAGAGCGATAATATTATTATCACTTATATCCGCAAATATCACTACAGTCACTTGGAAAAAAACCGCTAAAAAATAGAAATAATAAAAATAGAACACTAAGATTCATCATATCACTGTGATTTTCACAAAGATTCGTGTAAATCACTAGAATCACTACAGAATCACCATGAGTACTGCTATGATTGCCAGAATCACTACAGTTACTATATTTCCACAGCATCACTACATTTATCAACATAACCAAAAATACCAGATTACTTTGGTCACCATGTCATTAAATTCGTCAAAATCACTGGAATTTTTACAGCATCAGTGAATTCATCAGAATCACTTTGATCTGCGGAATAACTTTATTTCATGGAATGCCTGATTATGATCACCAGTACCACCAAAAAAAAGTTGTCACTAGAATTATCGCTAACAGTATAATTTCCATAAAATCACTGGATCCACTAAAATCGCTAGAATTGACAGAATCACTTTAGAAGATTCACCGCTTTGATCACCAGAATCACTTTGGTCATGATATCACTGAAATTTCCAATATCCCTAGATTCATCAGGATAACTGGAATTGCCACAGCATCACTGTCATCATATCACTAAATTTGTCAAGACACCTAGAATCATTTTACTAGAATTACTGATCCTCTATGATCACCAATATAACTGAATTGTCAGTACGTGTCACTAGATTCATCACAATCACTATCCTGAAATCACGGGATTCACGAAAGTCGGTGAAATATCCAGTATCACTAAATTCATCAAAATCACCAGAACGTCTACAAAATCACAAAATTCTCGCTTTGATTGCCAGAATGCTCTTGGTCATTAAATCACTAAAGTTATCAGATCTACTATGATCACCAATATCACTAAAACTGCCAGTATGTAACACTAGACTTATAAAAATCATTGACAACTTCGCAGTAGTAGCACTACATTGACCAAAATCACTATAATTTCCAGAAATATTTTTTACGACATTTATGAATGATATTCACTAGGATCACTACAATCACTTAAATTGCCAGTATCCCTGGATCCATCAAAATCCCTAGATTCGCCGTTATAATTATATCAATGAAATTGCCTATGATCACCAATATACACTACTATATTCATCATAATCACTATAGACTCTAAAGCATCACTACATTCACCAAAATAACTAAAACTGCCAAAATCAGTACTCAGTAATGGCACAAGAATAACTAAGGTCGCTGAAATGATTAGCACCACAAAATTTGCTAAAATCACCATAGAATCACCAAAATCACTGCAACCACCTAAATCACCAATATCACCAAAATTGACATTATCACCAGATTCATCACAATCACTTTGTTTGAAAAAAAATCACTAGATTTACTAAAATCACAAAAATGTGCAAATATAGATGAATAAATTCAAAATCACTAGAACCTCCACAGAATCACTATATCCACCAAGATCACTGAAAGTACCAGAATCCGTCCTCAGTAGAGGCACGAGAATCACTGGGGTGGCTGAAATGACTAGCATCGCCAACATTGCCAGAATCACAACATATTTACCGAAATCACTAAAGTTGCTATATTACTAAAATTGTCAGATTCCATATGATCACAATAATGGATGCGATTGCTCGTTATACTAGATTCATCACAATCTCTAGAATATTTAGAAAATAACTTTTCTATTTCTAGTGAATTTGATGATTCAAGTGATTAGTGATTATACTGATTTTGATAAATCTAGTGACAATGGCGAATATAGTATAGTCATCATAATGTCCCCAGTGATACTGGTGAATCAACTGAGTAGTGAATATAGTGACTACCTTGTAGCGTCGTCCCCAGTGATTCTATTGATTCTACAGATGCTGGTGAATCTAGTTAGCTCAACGTTCTCACTGATTCTAGAGATCTTATTCATTCTACCCATTTTGGTGAATCAAGTGTCATTTATATTGGTGATTCCAGTGAATCTGACAATACCAGTGATTTTGATGAATCTAGTGATTATGATCAATAATTCTAGTGTCCCAGTGATTCTAGTCGCCAAATAGAAACTCAGTGATTTTGACAATTATAGTGATCCTAGTGATTAGCAATCGTGGTGGTTCTAGTGATGTTGGTGATTCAAGATTATGGCGACATCACTGATTCCAGTCATTCTTCTACTCTATAAATTCTACTGATTTTGGTGAATCTAGTGATAATGACAATAATAACGATTCTAGCGCCCTAGCGATTCTATGATTACAAGTGCTTCTAACGATCCCAGTGATTCTGTTGATTATTATGACTAGAAATTTTAACACTCTGATAGATTCTAGAGCTTTCACTCAGTGATTCTGTTCCTTTCAATCATTTTGATGAGTGTAGTGATTTTGACAATCATAGTGATCCTCGTGATTGGTGATACCAGCGCCTCCCGTTATTCTAGTGATTGTGCTGAATATAATCACATCAGTCAAAGCGATGCTGGTGCATCTAGTGAATCAGGCAATTTAACTGCATCCGTTTTGTAATTTCACTGTCTCCAGTGATTCTAGTGATTTTACCATGTGGGGATTCAGTGACCTAGTGATTGTGGTGTATCTAGAGTTTTTGATCATCATAGTGTTCCTGGTGATTCAAATAATTGATGACACTAAGATTGTCAGACTCTCTATGATCCAATAATGACTAAAACTGCCAGTATCACTAGACTCATCGCAGTCACCAAAATATGAAAAAAAATCACTAGATCCACGGAAATGACTGAAATCGACTGAATCACTTCATTCACCATTATCACTACAATAGCCAATATAAAGGGATCTCAGTGACTTCCAGAATTCAAGTGATTCAGGTGTGATCAGTGATTTTGTTGGTAACAGTGAATGAAAAATTCAGTGAGTCACTTTGATATCTACAATCACTGATATTTGGAAAGTCATACATTTTTGGTGAGTAATTCATAAAAAACCTAGTGAAGATCACAAAAGAACATCATAAAGTCAAAATTGTGAAACAACTCAACTATATCACTGAAATATCACTGAAATCGTTAAGATCTTGAATCACCCTGCACCAGATTGTTGATCTATTGGTGAAGGCAAAAAATTAAAACTAAATACCAGAACAACACCATAAAAAAGCTTTATCACCTCAACACAGAAAAGGTATTATCCTCACCTATACCACACATATTTCTCCCACGCAACAGCCTCAAATACCCATCCTCCCCCCAAAATCTTCCCCACGAGTTCTTCACAATCCAATAGTCCAACCCATCATCACCACCATACCCAACCACCAAAACCCCATGGTTCAATGCTCCAGCACTACACAATGTGCTCGAGTAAACCCCTGAGCTGTACGAGGCAACATCTGAAGCATCAATCGCTGCAGCCACCGGACCAACTGTAGCTACAGCTTCCAGAAGACTATCTTCATCGTTGAACCACACGAAGTCTGTAACATCGATCACCACATTGCCAGAGTCGTAGCTACATTGGTCATTGTAGCCGCGGTAAGGGTAGCTGTCCTCGGATTGTAGCCCGTATTTTTGAACGTAGGTGGTCACTTCTAGGCCAGTAGAGCAACCGGAGATGATGTTGGTGCAGAAGTCGATTAGTTGTTGTTCGGATAAAGGCACCAGGTCCGTTGTCAGTCTGTAGTAGGCAGCCTCTGTAGTACCAGTAATGGCAAACGGCCAAAAAGAACCCCGATTTCCTTGGTCTTTGACCTCGGTGACTTGTCCTTGAGCCCTCCAGTCTACAGAGTCAGCTACAACAATTCCTTGCTTTCTGGTAGAGTTCCTGAAAGACTTGGTGAGCACTCCCAGCATTGCCTGAAACTCCTCTTGGGTCAAATCAGAGAACTGATTCACCCCCTTTTGATAGGTAACCAAACCCTTTTGGTAAAGGGAGTTGTGCTCTTCCATTTCTTTCATGTTGTTAGTGAAGATGAAGTAACGTAGCGCTTCCTCCTGGGAAGAGTAGGACCTATCATATCTCAGCTGTAAGAAGCTGATCAGACTTGGAAGTAACTTGGTGGGTATACCTTGAAATCCTGAAAAGCCTGAGGCCGCGTTGAGCTGGGGGCTACCAGCAATAAGCTCAGCAGTATGTGGTACTTCATTGTTCTACAAACTAATGAATTCTGGGGTGCTTGAGACACTATCTCGATATGTTCGAAGTTATCAAATGGGGTTATGTTTACACAGTATCTGACTATCGCCAAGGTTGCTTCGAAATGGGATAAGGAATGGTTCAGCAAGAGATATGGGGGTATATTACAACAGCTATTGTTTATGATTGCCAGAAATTTATTTACATATTGTTATACAGTTATATGAGCTTTAAGGTGATTTTGGTTATAGACATGGTTTATCACTGGAAGAACGCTCGCCAACTCCTGAGAATGAAGTTGTCCCCGCTACCTGATTCAGAAGATCCTTTAGACTCCGTTTTTTCACCTTTTTGAATGTCAGAGGTGTCTTTCCTGATAGTTTTTTCTGAACCTATTTCTTCATTGATAATTTTTGATTCGCTTGATGAAGAAGAAGATCCCTTAGATCCTGTGATTTCTTCTGAAATTTTCTGTGATCCGCCAGAGGAAGAAGATCCTTTAGAACCTCTAATATCACCTATTTTACCACCAGGGGTCTCTTTTCCAATAGTTTTTCCTGAACCTATTTCTTCAGAGATAATTTTTGATTCGCTAGATGAGGATGAAGATCCTTTAGATCCTGTGATTTCTTCGGAAATTTTCTGTGCGCCGCCAGAGGAAGAAGATCCTTTAGATCCTGTTATATCACCTATTTTACCACCAGAGGTCTCTTTCCCAATAGTTTTTCCTGAACCTATTTCTTCATTGATAATTTTTGATTCGCTAGATGAAGAAGAAGATCCCTTAGATCCTGTGATTTCTTCGGAAATTTTCTGTGATCCGCCAGAGGAAGAAGATCCTTTAGATCCTGTTATATCACCTATTTTACCACCAGAGGTCTCTTTCTCAATAGTTTTTCCTGAACCTATTTCTTCAGTGATAATTTTTGATTCGCTAGATGAAGATGAAGTTCCTTTAGATCCTGTGATTTCTTCGGAAATTTTCTGTGCGCCGCCAGAGGAAGAAGATCCTTTAGATCCTGTTATATTACCTATTTTACCACCAGAGGTCTCTTTCCCAATAGTTTTTCCTGAACCTATTTCTTCATTGATAATTTTTGATTCGCTAGATGAAGAAGAAGATCCCTTAGATCCTGTGATTTCTTCAGAAATTTTCTGTGATCCGCCAGAGGAAGAAGATCCTTTAGATCCTGTTATATCACCTATTTTACCCCCAGAGGTCTCTTTCTCAATAGTTTTTCCTGAACCTATTTCTTCAGTGATAATTTTTGATTCGCTAGATGAAGATGAAGATCCTTTAGATCCTGTGATTTCTTCGGAAATTTTCTGTGCGCCGCCAGAGGAAGAAGATCCTTTAGATCCTGTTATATTACCTATTTTACCACCAGAGGTCTCTTTCCCAATAGTTTTTCCTGAACCTATTTCTTCATTGATAATTTTTGATTCGCTAGATGAAGAAGAAGATCCCTTAGATCCTGTGATTTCTTCGGAAGTTTTCTGTGATCCGCCAGAGGAAGAAGATCCTTTAGAACCTCTTATATCACCTATTTTACCACCAGGGGTCTCTTTTCCAATAGTTTTTCCTGAACCTATTTCTTCAGTAATAATTTTTGATTCGCTAGATGAAGAAGAAGATCCTTTAGATACTGTGATTTCTTCGGAAATTTTCTGTGTGCCGCCAGGGGAGGAAGATCCTTTAGAACCTGTTATATCACCTATTTTACCACTAGAGATCTCTTTCCCAATAGTTTTTCCTGACCCTATTTCTTCAGTGATTATTTTTGATCCGCCAGATGAGGAAGAAGATCCTTTAGATCCTGTGATTTCTTCGCTAATTTTTTGTGATCCGCCAGAAGAAGAAGATCCTTTAGATCCTGTTATTTCACCTACTTTACCACCAGAGGTCTCTTTCTCGATAGTTTTTCCTAAACCTATTTCTTCTGTGATTATTTTTGATCCGCCAGATGAGGAAGAAGATCCTTTAGATCCTGTGATTTCTTCGCTAATTTGTTGTGATCCGCCAGAAGAAGAAGATCCTTTAGATCCTGTTATTTCACCTACTTTACCACCAGAGGTCTCTTTCTCGATAGTTTTTCCTAAACCTATTTCTTCTGTGATTATTTTTGATCCCCCATATGAGGAAGAGGATCCCTCAGATGCAGTTATTTCTTCAGTGATTATTTTTGATCCGCCAGATGGTCTTTCAGTTTCATCCGTTTCACAATCGTCTGTAGTACCACGAGTGCCGGTGCTTCCTCTTTCTGTATTTCTTCCGGATTCGCCACCTGGGGTGGTGGTTCTTCCATATTTCGCTGTTCCAGACCATTCTGTGGTTACAGCACGAGTGCCACCACTTCCTTTTTCAGTTCCTCTTACAGATTCGCCAACTGAGCCAGTGGTTTTTCCAGATCCAGTGGTTTCAGACCTTTTGGAAGCAGTGGTTCTTTCAGTTTCATCTGTTTCGCAATCCTCAGTGGTGCCAGCACGAATGCCAGTGCTTCCTTTCTCAGCTCTTCTTCCGAATTCATCACCTGAGGCAGTGGTACTTCCATATTTGGTTGTTTCAGATCTTTCAGTGGTACCGGCATGGGTGCCACTGCTTCCTTTTTCTGTTGTTCTTTCGGATTCGCCACCTGATGCAGTGGTTCTTCCAGATTTAGTGGTTTCAGACCTTTCGGTGGTACCAGCACGGGTGCCAGTGCTTCTTTTTTCTGTTGTTCTTTCAGAATCGCCACCTGAGGCGGTAATTCTACCAGATTCAGTGGTTCCAGATCTCTTAGTGGTCTTTTCTCCCGCGGCAGTGGTTCTTTTAGTCTCATCGGTTTCGCAATCCTCAGTGGTACCGGCATGGGTGCCACTGCTTCCTTTTTCTGTTGTTCTTTCGGATTCGCCACCTGATGCAGTGGTTCTTCCAGATTTAGTGGTTTCAGACCTTTCGGTGGTACCAGCACGGGTGCCAATGCTTCCTTTTTCTGTTGTTCTTTCAGATACGCCACCTGATGCAGTGGTTCTTCCAGATTCAGTGGTCCCAGACTTTTCGGTGGTACCAGCACGGGTGCCAGTGCTTCCTTTTTCTGTTGTTCTCTCAGATTCGCCACCCGATGCAGTGGTTCTTCCGGATTTAGTGGTTTCAGACCTTTCGGTGGTACCAGCATGGGTGCCAGTTCTTCCTTTTTCTGTTGTTCTTTCAGATTCGCCCCCTGAGGCAGTGGTTTTGCCAGACTTGGTGGTTTCAGACCTTTCGGTGGTAGCAGCATGGGTGCCAGTGCTTCTTATTTCTCTTGTTCTTTCAGATTCGCCACCAGATGCAGTGGTTCTTCCAGACCTAGTGGTTTCAGACCTTTCGGTGGTACCAGCATGGGTGCCAGTTCTTCCTTTTTCTGTTGTTCTTTCAGATTCGCCACCTGAGGCGGTGATTCCTCCAGATTCAGTGGTTCCAGATCTTGTAGTGGTCTTTTCTCCCGCGGCAGTGTTTTTTTCAGTCTCATCTGTTTCGCAATCCTCAGTGGCACCAGCACCAGTGCCAGTGCTTCCATTTTCTGTTGTTCGTTCAGATTGTCCACCTGAAGCAGTGGTTTTTCCAGATTTAGTGGTTTCAGACGTTTCGGTGGTACCAGCACGGGTGCCAGTGCTTCCTTTTTCTGTTGTTCTTTCAGATTCACCACCAGATGTAGTGGTTCTTTCTGACTTAGTGGTTTCAGACCTTTCGGTGGTACCAGCACGGGTGCCAGTGCTTCCTTTATCTGTTGTTCTTTCAGATTCGCCACCTGATGTAGTGGTTCTTCCAGATTTAGTGGTTTCAAACCTTTCGGTGGTACCAGCACGGGTGCCAGTGCTTCCTTTTTCTGTTGTTCTTCCAGATTCACCACCAGATGAAGTGGTTCTTTCTGACTTAGTGGTTTCAGACCTTTCGGTGGTAACAGCACGGGTGCCAGTGCTTCCTTTTTCTGTTGTTTTTACAGATTCGTCACCAGATGCAGTGGTTCTTCCAGACTTAGTGGTTTCAGACCTTTCGGTGGTGGTGGCAGCATGGGTGCCAGTGCTTCCTTTTTCTGTTGTTCTTCCAGATTCGCCACCTGAGGCGGTGATTTTTCCAGATTCAGTGGTTCCAGATCTTTTAGTGGTCTTTTCTCCCGCGGTTGTGGTTCTTTCAGTCTCATCTGTTTCGCAATCCTCAGTGGTACCAGCACGGGTGCCAGTGCTTCTTTTTTCTGTTGTTCGTTCAGATTCGCCACCTGAGGCAGTGGTTCTTCCAGACTCAGTGGTTTCAGACCTTTTGGTGGCACCAGCACGGGTGCCAGTGCTTCCTTTTTCTGTTGTTCTTTCAGATTCGCCCCCAGATGCAGTGGTTCTTCCAGATTTAGTGGTTTTAGACGTTTTGGAGGTACCAGCACGGGTGCCAGTCGCTCCTTTTTCAGTTGTTTTTTCAGATTCACCATCCAAGGCGGTGATTCTTCCAGATTCAGTGGTTCCAGATCTTCCAGTGGTCTTTTCTCCCGCGGCAGTGGTTCTTTCAGTCTCATCGGTTTCGCAATCCTTAGTGGTACCAGTACGGGTGCTAGCGCTTTCTTTTTCTGTTGTTCGTTCAGATTCGCCACCAGATGCAGTGGTTCTTCCAGATTTAGTGGTTTCAGACCTCTCGGTGGTACCAGCACGAGTGCCAGTGCTTCCTTTTTCTGTTGTTCCTCTAGATTCACCACCAGATGCAGTGGTTCTTCCAGATTTAGTGGTTTCAGACCTTCCGGTGGTACCAGCACGGGTGCCGGTGCTTCCTTTTTCTGTTGTTCCTCCAGATTCACCACCAGATGCAGTGGTTCTTCCAGACCTAGTGGTTTCAGACTTTTCGGTGGTGGCAGCATGGGTGACAGTGCTTCCTTTTTCTGTTGTTCTTTCAGATTCGCCACCTGAGGCGGTGATTCTTCCAGATTCAGTAGTTCCAGATCTTTTAGTGGTCTTTTCTCCCGCGGCAGTGGTTCTTTCAGTCTCATCTGTATCGCAATCCTCAGTGGTACCAGCACGGGTGCCAGTGCTTCCCTTTTCTGTTGTTCGTTCAGATTTGCCACCTGAGGCAGTGGTTCTTCCAGACTTGGTGGTTTCAGATTTTTCGGTTGTACCAGCACGGGTGCCAGTGCTTTCTTTTTCTGTTGTTCTTTCAGATTCACCTCCAGATGTAGTGGTTCTTCCAGATTTAGTGGTTTCAGTCCTTTCGGTGGTACCAGCACGGGTGCCAGTGCTTCCTTTTTCTGTTGTTCTTTCAGATTCGCCACCCGAGGCGGTGATTCTTCCAGATTCAGTCGTTCCTGATCTTCTAGTGATCTTTTCTCCCGCGGCAGTGGTTCTTTCAGTCTCATCTGTCTCGCAATCCTCAGTGGTACCAGCATGGGTGCCAGTGCCTCCTTTTTCTGTTGTTCTTTCAGATTCGCCACCAGATGCAGTGGTTCTTTTAGATTTAGTGGTTTCAGACCTTTCGGTGGTACCAGCACGGGTGCCAGTGCTTCCTTTTTCTGTTGTTCTTTCTGATTCGCCACCCGAGGCGGTGATTCTTCCAGATTCAGTCGTTCCTGATCTTTTAGTGATCTTTTCTCCCGCGGCAGTGGTTCTTTCAGTCTCATCTGTCTCGCAATCCTCAGTGGTACCAGCATGGGTGCCAGTGCCTCCTTTTTCTGTTGTTCTTCCAGAGTCGCCACCAGATGCAGTGGTTCTTCCAGATTTAGTGGTCTTAGACCTTTCGGTGGTACCAGCACGGGTGCCAGTGCTTCCTTTTTCTGTTGTTCTTTCTGATTCGCCACCCGAGGCGGTGATTCTTCCAGATTCAGTCGTTCCTGATCTTTTAGTGATCTTTTCTCCCGCGGCAGTGGTTCTTTCAGTCTCATCTGTCTCGCAATCCTCAGTGGTACCAGCATGGGTGCCAGTGCCTCCTTTTTCTGTTGTTCTTCCAGAGTCGCCACCAGATGCAGTGGTTCTTCCAGATTTAGTGGTTTCAGACCTTTCGGTGGTACCAGCACGGGTGCCAGTGCTTCCTTTTTCTGTTGTTCTTTCTGATTCGCCACCCGAGGCGGTGATTCTTCCAGATTCAGTCGTTCCTGATCTTTTAGTGGTCTTTTCTCCCGCGGCAGTGGTTCTTTCAGTCTCATCTGTTTCGCAATCCTCAGTGGTACCAGCACGGGTGCCAGTGCTTCCTTTTTCTGTTGTTCGTTCAGATTCGCCACCTGACGCAGTGGTTCTTCCAGACTTGGTGGTTTCAGATTTTTCGGTTGTACCAGCACGGGTGCCTGTGCTTTCTTTTTCTGTTGTTCTTTCAGATTCACCTCCAGATGTAGTGGTTCTTCCAGATTTAGTGATTTCAGTCCTTTCGGTGGTACCAGCACGGGTGCCAGTGCTTCCTTTTTCTGTTGTTCTTTCAGATTCGCCACCCGAGGCGGTGATTCTTCCAGATTCAGTCGTTCCTGATCTTTTAGTGATCTTTTCTCCCGCGGCAGTGGTTCTTTCAGTCTCATCTGTCTCGCAATCCTCAGTGGTACCAGCATGGGTGCCAGTGTCTCCTTTTTCTGTTGTTTTTTCAGATTCGCCACCAGATGCAGTGGTTCTTCCAGATTTAGTGGTTTTAGACCTTTCGGTGGTACCAGCACGGGTACCAGTGCTTCCTTTTTCTGTTGTTCTTTCTGATTCGCCACCCGAGGCGGTGATTCTTCCAGATTCAGTCGTTCCTGATCTTTTAGTGATCTTTTCTCCCGCGGCAGTGGTTCTTTCAGTCTCATCTGTCTCGCAATCCTCAGTGGTACCAGCATGGGTGCCAGTGCCTCCTTTTTCTGTTGTTTTTTCAGATTCGCCACCAGATGCAGTGGTTCTTCCAGATTTAGTGGTTTCAGACTTTTCGGTGGTACCAGCACGGGTACCAGTGCTTCCTTTTTCTGTTGTTCTTTCAGATTCGCCACCCGAGGCGGTGATTCTTCCAGATTCAGTCGTTCCTGATCTTTTAGTGATCTTTTCTCCCGCGGCAGTGGTTCTTTCAGTCTCATCTGTCTCGCAATCCTCAGTGGTACCAGCATGGGTGCCAGTGCCTCCTTTTTCTGTTGTTCTTTCAGATTCGCCACCAGATGCAGTGGTTCTTCCAGATTTAGTGGTTTCAGACCTTTCGGTGGTACCAGCACGGGTACCAGTGCTTCCTTTTTCTGTTGTTCTTTCTGATTCGCCACCCGAGGCGGTGATTCTTCCAGATTCAGTCGTTCCTGATCTTTTAGTGATCTTTTCTCCCGCGGCAGTGGTTCTTTCAGTCTCATCTGTCTCGCAATCCTCAGTGGTACCAGCATGGGTGCCAGTGCCTCCTTTTTCTGTTGTTCTTTCAGATTCGCCACCAGATGCAGTGGTTCTTCCAGATTTAGTGGTTTCAGACCTTTCGGTGGTACCAGCACGGGTACCAGTGCTTCCTTTTTCTGTTGTTCTTTCTGATTCGCCACCCGAGGCGGTGATTCTTCCAGATTCAGTCGTTCCTGATCTTCTAGTGATCTTTTCTCCCGCGGCAGTGGTTCTTTCAGTCTCATCTGTCTCGCAATCCTCAGTGGTACCAGCACGGGTGCCAGTGCTTCCTTTTTCTGTTGTTCGTTCAGATTCGCCACCTGACGCAGTGGTTCTTCCAGACTTGGTGGTTTCAGATTTTTCGGTTGTACCAGCACGGGTGCCTGTGCTTTCTTTTTCTGTTGTTCTTTCAGATTCACCTCCAGATGTAGTGGTTCTTCCAGATTTAGTGATTTCAGTCCTTTCGGTGGTACCAGCACGGGTGCCAGTGCTTCCTTTTTCTGTTGTTCTTTCAGATTCGCCACCCGAGGCGGTGATTCTTCCAGATTCAGTCGTTCCTGATCTTTTAGTGATCTTTTCTCCCGCGGCAGTGGTTCTTTCAGTCTCATCTGTCTCGCAATCCTCAGTGGTACCAGCATGGGTGCCAGTGCCTCCTTTTTCTGTTGTTCTTTCAGATTCGCCACCAGATGCAGTGGTTCTTCCAGATTTAGTGGTTTCAGACCTTTCGGTGGTACCAGCACGGGTACCAGTGCTTCCTTTTTCTGTTGTTCTTTCTGATTCGCCATCCGAGGCGGTTATTTTTCCAGATTCAGTCGTTCCTGATCTTTTAGTGGTCTTTTCTCCCGCGGCAGTGGTTCTTTCAGTCTCATCTGTCTCGCAATCCTCAGTGGTAACAGCATGGGTGCCAGTGCCTCCTTTTTCTGTTGTTCTTTCAGATTCGCCACCAGATGCAGTGGTTCCTCCAGATTTAGTGGTTTCAGACCTTTCGGTGGTACCAGCACGGGTACCAGTGCTTCCTTTTTCTGTTGTTCTTTCAGATTCGCCACCCGAGGCGGTGATTCTTCCAGATTCAGTCGTTCCTGATCTTTTAGTGATCTTTTCTCCCGCGGCAGTGGTTCTTTCAGTCTCATCTGTCTCGCAATCCTCAGTGGTACCAGCATGGGTGCCAGTGCCTCCTTTTTCTGTTGTTCTTTCAGATTCGCCACCAGATGCAGTGGTTCTTCCAGATTTAGTGGTTTCAGACCTTTCGGTGGTACCAGCACGGGTACCAGTGCTTCCTTTTTCTGTTGTTCTTTCTGATTCGCCACCCGAGACGGTGATTCTTCCAGATTCAGTCGTTCCTGATCTTTTAGTGATCTTTTCTCCCGCGGCAGTGGTTCTTTCAGTCTCATCTGTCTCGCAATCCTCAGTGGTACCAGCATGGGTGCCAGTGCCTCCTTTTTCTGTTGTTCTTTCAGATTCGCCACCAGATGCAGTGGTTCTTCCAGATTTAGTGGTTTCAGACCTTTCGGTGGTACCAGCACTGGTGCCAGTGCTTCCTTTTTCTTTTGTTCTTTCAGATTCGCCACCAGATGCAGTGGTTCTTCCAGATTTAGTGGTTTCAGACCTTTCGGTGGTACCAGCACGGGTACCAGTGCTTCCTTTTTCTGTTGTTCTTTCTGATTCGCCACCCGAGACGGTGATTCTTCCAGATTCAGTCGTTCCTGATCTTTTAGTGATCTTTTCTCCCGCGGCAGTGGTTCTTTCAGTCTCATCTGTCTCGCAATCCTCAGTGGTACCAGCATGGGTGCCAGTGCCTCCTTTTTCTGTTGTTCTTTCAGATTCGCCACCAGATGCAGTGGTTCTTCCAGATTTAGTGGTTTCAGACCTTTCGGTGGTACCAGCACGGGTGCCAGTGCTTCCTTTTTCTGTTGTTCTTTCAGATTCGCCACCAGATGCAGTGGTTCTTCCAGATTTAGTGGTTTCAGACCTTTCGGTAGTACCAGCACTGGTGCCAGTGCTTCCTTTTTCTGTTGTTCTTTCAGATTCACCACCCGAGGCGGTGATTCTTCCAGATTCAGTCGTTCCTGATCTTTTAGTGATCTTTTCTCCCGCGGCAGTGGTTCTTTCAGACTCATCTGTCTCGCAATCCTCAGTGGTACCAGCATGGGTGCCAGTGCCTCCTTTTTCTGTTGTTCTTTCAGATTCGCCACCAGATGCAGTGGTTCTTTTAGATTTAGTGGTTTCAGACCTTTCGGTGGTACCAGCACGGGTGCCAGTGCTTCCTTTTTCTGTTGTTCTTTCTGATTCGCCACCCGAGGCGGTGATTCTTCCAGATTCAGTCGTTCCTGATCTTTTAGTGATCTTTTCTCCCGCGGCAGTGGTTCTTTCAGTCTCATCTGTCTCGCAATCCTCAGTGGTACCAGCATGGGTGCCAGTGCCTCCTTTTTCTGTTGTTCTTCCAGAGTCGCCACCAGATGCAGTGGTTCTTCCAGATTTAGTGGTCTTAGACCTTTCGGTGGTACCAGCACGGGTGCCAGTGCTTCCTTTTTCTGTTGTTCTTTCTGATTCGCCACCCGAGGCGGTGATTCTTCCAGATTCAGTCGTTCCTGATCTTTTAGTGATCTTTTCTCCCGCGGCAGTGGTTCTTTCAGTCTCATCTGTCTCGCAATCCTCAGTGGTACCAGCATGGGTGCCAGTGCCTCCTTTTTCTGTTGTTCTTCCAGAGTCGCCACCAGATGCAGTGGTTCTTCCAGATTTAGTGGTTTCAGACCTTTCGGTGGTACCAGCACGGGTGCCAGTGCTTCCTTTTTCTGTTGTTCTTTCTGATTCGCCACCCGAGGCGGTGATTCTTCCAGATTCAGTCGTTCCTGATCTTTTAGTGGTCTTTTCTCCCGCGGCAGTGGTTCTTTCAGTCTCATCTGTTTCGCAATCCTCAGTGGTACCAGCACGGGTGCCAGTGCTTCCTTTTTCTGTTGTTCGTTCAGATTCGCCACCTGACGCAGTGGTTCTTCCAGACTTGGTGGTTTCAGATTTTTCGGTTGTACCAGCACGGGTGCCTGTGCTTTCTTTTTCTGTTGTTCTTTCAGATTCACCTCCAGATGTAGTGGTTCTTCCAGATTTAGTGATTTCAGTCCTTTCGGTGGTACCAGCACGGGTGCCAGTGCTTCCTTTTTCTGTTGTTCTTTCAGATTCGCCACCCGAGGCGGTGATTCTTCCAGATTCAGTCGTTCCTGATCTTTTAGTGATCTTTTCTCCCGCGGCAGTGGTTCTTTCAGTCTCATCTGTCTCGCAATCCTCAGTGGTACCAGCATGGGTGCCAGTGCCTCCTTTTTCTGTTGTTTTTTCAGATTCGCCACCAGATGCAGTGGTTCTTCCAGATTTGGTACCAGCACGGGTGCCAGTGCTTTCTTTTTCTGTTGTTCTTCCAGCTTCGCCACCAGATGCAGTAGTTTTTCCAGATTTAGTGGTTTCAGTCCTTTCGGTGGTACCAGCACGGGTGCCAGTGCTTCCTTTTTCTGTTGTTCTTTCAGATTCACCACCCGAGGCGGTGATTCTTCCAGATTCAGTCGTTCCTGATCTTTTAGTGATCTTTTCTTCCGCGGCAGTGGTTCTTTCAGACTCATCTGTCTCGCAATCCTCAGTGGTACCAGCATGGGTGCCAGTGCCTCCTTTTTCTGTTGTTCTTTCAGATTCGCCACCAGATGCAGTGGTTCTTCCAGATTTAGTGGTTTCAGACCTTTCGGTGGTACCAGCACGGGTGCCAGTGCTTCCTTTTTCTGTTGTTCTTTCTGATTCGCCACCCGAGGCGGTGATTCTTCCAGATTCAGTCGTTCCTGATCTTTTAGTGATCTTTTCTCCCGCGGCAGTGGTTCTTTCAGTCTCATCTGTCTCGCAATCCTCAGTGGTACCAGCATGGGTGCCAGTGCCTCCTTTTTCTGTTGTTCTTTCAGATTCGCCACCAGATGCAGTGGTTCTTCCAGATTCAGTGGTTTCAGACCTTTCACTGGTTCTTCCAGATTTGGTTGTTTCAGACTTTTCGGTGGTTCCAGCACGGGTGCCAATGCTTCCTTTTTCTGTTGTTTTTTCTGATTCGCCTTCTGAGGCAGTGGTTCTTGAAGATTTACTTGTTCCAGACCATTTAGTGGTACCAGCACGGGTGCCAGTGCTTTCTTTTTCTGTTGTTTTTTCAGATTTGTCACCTGGGGCAGTGGTTCCAGACCTTCTAGTAGTTTTTTCCTTTGCGGTAGTGGTACTTTCAGTTTCATCTGTTTCGCAATCCTCAGTGATACCAGCACGGGTGCCAGTGCTTCTTTTTTCTGTGGTTTTTTTAGAGTCATCACCTGAGTCAGTGGTTCTTCCAGATTTGGTTTTTTCATACCTGTCAGTGGTACCGGAACGGGTGCCAGTGCTTCCTTTCTCTGTTGTTCTTCTAGATCCGCCACCTGAGGCAGTTGTTTTTCCAGATCTAGTGGTTTCTGACCTTCTGGTGTTTTTTTCTTCCGCGGCAGTAGTTCTTTCATTTTCATCGTCTTCACAATCTTCAGTGGTACCAGCACGAGTTCCAGTGGTTTTTTTTTCAGTGGTTCTTCCTCCTGAAGCAGTGGTTCTTTCAGTTTCCTCTGTTTCACAATCTTCAATGGTGATAGCACGAGTGCCAATGCTTCCTTTTTCTGTTGTTTTTCCCGATTCTCCACCTGAGCCAGTGGTTCCTCTGAATTCTGTTGTTTCACTAGAGTTTTCCTCAGGAGTCCAAGGTGTGATTATTGGTTCAGTAGCTCTTTTAGTTGTACCAGTGGCCCTTCCAGACTTAGTTGTTCCAGCTCTTTCAGTGGTACTGACGCGAGTTCCAGAACTTTCTTTGTTAGTTGTTCTCGCGGATGCGACTCCTGGCGAAGTAGATCTTCTGGATTCTGTCGTTTCACTTTTGAGAGTGCTGGAGTTCTCTTCCCAATTTGTCCAGGCTGTAATTATTGGTTCAGTAGATCTTTCAGATATCCCAGTGGCCCCCCCAGATTCAGTTATTCCAGCTCTTTTAGTCGTTTCGCTCCTTCCAGTGCTGGAGTCCTCTTCCCAATTTGTCCAAGCCGTAATTATTGGTTCTGTAGATCTTTCAGATGTTCCAGTGGATCTTCCAGTAGTTTGTTGTGTTCTGTGGCTCACTTTTTTTGTCGAGCGTGTATGAACAGAGCAAGCATTTCTTCTTGTTGTAGGCGATTGTGAAGTCACTTTTCTTGCAGTGGTAGTCTCTACCCTTGGAGTGGTGGACCTCACTCTCTTTGTAGTGCATTCTGAACGTCCAGGTTTTCTGGTTCTAGTCTGTGTAGTTATTTTCTCCGCAGTGGTGGTCTCTATCCTTGGGGTGGCAGTGCTGGACCTCACTTTCTCGGTGGAACTTACCCAAGGCACACTGCTCTGTGTAGTTGTTTCCTCAGTGGTTTTAGACTCTATCCTCGGAGTGGTAGACCTTGACACTCTCCTTGAAGAGGTGCTGGTTCTCACTCTGATTGTGGTGCATTCCGATGGTGTGGTTGAAGCCTGTGTTCCCGCTGAAATCCAGATTTTATTATTTGCTATGATCAAAAAATCGATAACTTACCAATCACACATAAAGCCAAACTCAGAAGCAAGGCTAGAAACTGCATTTTGACTGATACTGTTAGTACCACTCAATATGCTTCTTGCATTGAACATCGCACTTTTATATGAAATTTTGTTTTCTTTAGACTAATCCATGTGAATTTCTATTGTGCAAAAAATCATCATTCAAGTTCACTGTATCGAAATAAAAAACAGTTAAATATTTACTTTAACATCTGTTACTGTGTTCATTTACTTTAGTAAAAACTCTCACTCTGATTTTTTTTGGAATTTTCCTGGTAGTTTGGCATCCCTGTGGATTGAGAAACTCGTATTGTTAATCCGTTGTTGCGATTTGGGTAAATTTTATCAAGTTTCCAAAAACTACCTTGTGCTAATTTCCATAATTTGTCATCAACGAAGGCCTTCGACAATTTGGCAACCCTGTCAACAATGAGGTTATTCCTTTTTAATAATTTAGATTTGTTGTTTTGATTTTGCACAATTTCAAAAAAAATTTTTTTAAATCAATTTATTATTTTTCTTAACAAGCCAATTAAAAATGTTTTTCCAACAATGATTTGGCAAGGCTGCGGATATGTGGGTACATTTTTCTATTTCGTAAACTTTTTAATTCGATAAAATTTTAACGATTTGGCAACAGTGCTATATTGATCAGTGGGCCACACTACCTTGTATATTTTTTTACTGATATTTATTGAGAATTTTGGGCATGTTGAATTTTCACGTAAAATTGTGGAATGTTGACTTTTATTCTCGTTTTCTCAAAATTTTCACACACCATGATATTCATGGGAAATTTTGTGTCTAATTCACATCTTTAAAAATAAAGTTGATATCTTCAACATCTCGTGAGTTACGATGTTTTTTTTATGAAAAAACGATTTTGTTTCTCACTGTTTGTTAAAAAAGGTTGTGGACGTTCACACCTGATGACGAGCAAACATACTATTGATCGAAACGTCGTGTTAACCAGATAAAATAAAGACGATGGAAGTCCGGAACTCTACTTTTTCCCCATAAATCTCACTATTAATAAAAATTGGTCAATAAAGTGAACATTATTATGAAAAATTCAATATTGATTTATCAAGGCAATTTTTTTTTTTTTTAATGAGTCAAAGTATCGTGTGAGACGATAAAATAGTTTAAATATAAATCATCCACGACTGTAGTTCCAGACCTTTTCAACCATGTGACAACACTGTGGACATGCAGAACTGATTTTGAATGCAACGTTGCCAATGTTGAAACACTTATACCCTACCACTTTCCTAGATACGTTTATTGACAATATGACTACGCTGTTGATTTAAGCTTTGTCAAGTTCCTTTAAATGAAGTTGCAATAAATAGAGGGCACTGTTGTCATAAATGCATACTTCCTCATCAAACAAATCATGTAATGATTTCGCTATATTGAAAATGATGAATTTTATTCATCATCAAATGTAAATTCTCTCGTCAACTTGACAACAGTGTGATTGGGATTTAGTTACGATTCTTCAAAGAATTCAGCTGTGATACTTGAAACGATTCAGGTACGTGCGATGTTGCCGATTCATCTTTATAGACATTTTTGTGATTTATAGTCCCACATTCGCCACATTAGCCTAGTTTACACAGACAACTTGGTCCGCGGACAAAGTACTAAATTCGAACTATATCAGAACCAAATATCCGGTTTAAATGGTGTAAACAGTTGAGGACTTAGCTGGTCCACTCTTAGTTCGGTATTCGCGAGCAGGTGTACCGAACTAAATTTGGTTCGATCTGGATCAAAATAATGAGGTTATGTTGATTGTTATTATTGTGAATTGTGTTGGATCTGAGTTTCTAAGGCAATCTGAGCGTACTTACTCATGTTTTTTTTGGTTACGAATTGTGTTGATAAATAATTTCGACTTGTTCTTGACATTTGACGAATTGCGCGCGTACTCATTTAGCTCACGCGTTGCAAGACGGTGTAAACGGGCAAGAAGCAAGCATTGGTCCTACAGTACTATCCCCACCCACTTGTAGGTCGGACCAAACTAAACGAGTTATCGGTGTAAACTAGGCTATTGTTTGAATTATCACATATCAATCGTCAGTGCAATGTTGTCAAGCTTCTTTACTTTTTGCTGGCTGTAACGATTAGGCACTGTTGTCATATCAATTTATTCATTGTCCTATTTTTGTGCATTGTCAATACTGTGAATCTGTTGCCTTAGGTGCGATGTTGTCAAGTTTTTGTTGACACTGTTGTCAGATCTTCAATGCATACCTACTGTTCGGTTGTTGCCAAAGTTGCCCTCAAATTGCAGCGAAAAAATCTAGTCAAAATAACACCAACCTTGAGAGAAAATGAAATTATTTTGTTATTTTAACAAGGATTTTTTGCACGGTGATTGTATGATAATGAATTAATAACAAGAATATGCAAATAATTTCAGGCTCACTATAATAAATATTTAATTTGATAATAATTATTATTTTATTGTAATTCCTGATTATGTACAAACCTTTTTAATAAAAAAGTTTCTAGACATGCCCAGCGTTTGAACTAGGTTAGGCTGTGACGTCAGATTGTTTTAAACTGGATCGTATGAGAAGAGAATTTATGAAATAGATTAACTCTCACACAGAGTCTTGATTTGTTTTGGTTTTCATCAGTTTATGTGTAGATCCTTATCGGTTCATTGTTTTTCACGGGTGAGTGATATTTCATCAACAAGATCCACTATATTAGGTTGAAATGGCTCCATCTTTCAGCCATGTTTTGATGAAATCTTCCTTTTGCTCCTTCACCAAATTGTGCAATATGTACAGAGTGTTTCCGTATATTTTGTCTGCAGACTAACTATTATTAACTAGTAGATTTTTTTTTAATGAAGAAATGATTTCTCCATCATGTGTCCATGAAAAAGGTATACCTTGTAGAAGTGGCTAGGAGTAACCGTTTTCAAGATATTTGAACTTGAAGTAATCCATGCAATGTGGTTTTGAATGGAAAATTTTGAAAATGAACATAGGAGGCTTTGAAAACGGCGTTATCATGGTTATTTTGACATTATTTTGAATGCTAAATTTAAAAAAACTCAATCTTATTTTACATTTTTCATTTTTTTTTTATTTTTTTTCTTTTTTTTTAAGAAACATTGCACATCGAGATACTTGTCAAATTTACCGTGACAAAGGCGTTTTTGTTGCCCCCTATGTTGATTTTCAAAATTTCTTGAGACAGGTTACTCCTATCGACTTTTACAAAGTATACCTTTTTTTACGCAAAAATGACTGAAAAATCATTTTAAAAGATTCGAGTGCGTACAAAACAGTATGAGTATTTGATGTGGAAAGATGTGTAAGTGGCGCCCCCTACATGTAAGACCCATACCAAGGCCAGATATGAATTTTGGATGTCATAAACAACCCCCATACAATTTCATCAAAATAACTTGATAATACTTTCAAAAGTTATTTAAAAGTTATCAACAATTTTAAAAATCAACATTCGACCCGTCCTCCACCCTTTATTTGACAGATTACAAAAAAAAAAATTATATTATTTATCTGATAGTTCACCGTTCAATATTCTTGATAAAACCTATATTTTCTATTTCACTATTGTATTACGCCCCCTAGCGGACATCGCACGAACTTGGAAATAATTTCCAGCAATTTCCCTTGGCAACTTTTATAATATTTTTTTTTCCAAAAATGTGGGATGAATACTTACGAAGATATGGCCGGCGACCTCTCTTAGTTGTACACCCTGTACAATAAAAAACCAGTTTTTGGCGGTTAACTCATAGATATCATCTTTTATCGATTTTGAACATGAACATAAACATTTTTCTCTCTTTGTTGGAGTTAACAACCTATATTTTTCAAGAGGACCGCTACAAGGAAGGTTCGAATTCTTTGACAGTTTACCCCAAGAATCCCGAACCTGAATCTCTTTATCCTCCTTCGGGAGGTGAAGGTGATATACAAGTTACAAATCGGTTTTGATGTTTTTGAGGGCGAGGATTTCAAACTAACCCAAAACAACTTAAACTAACCCAAACTAACCACAAATCAAGTTGAATCAAATAATGGATGGAGTTGTTTCAGAACACTCCCGAGCTTACAATGGAGAAAGCCCAGCAGGCACCGCAATCTCCTTGGTCCTTGACTTCAGTAACCTGTCCCTTGGTCCTCCAGTCAACAGACTCTGACTAACCCAAACTAACCCAAACTAACCCAAACTAACCCAAACTAACCACAAATCAAGTTGAATCAAATAATGGATGGAGTTGTTTCAGAACCCTCCCGAGCATACAATGGAGAAAGCCCAGCAGGCACCGCAATCTCCTTGGTCCTTGACTTCAGTAACCTGTCCCTTGGTCCTCCAGTCAACAGACTCTGGAACTGCGACTCCCTTCTTTTGGTATATTACAGCATTGATCAGACCTTCGGGCTTCTGGTGCAGGGCAAGCCTGGCTCTGAACTACACAGGACCCATGTCGGATAACTGGTTGATGACTTGTTTCCTTGCCTAGTTCGTAGAAAGCATGATGTTGCTCAATAGACCTGAGGTTCTCCTTGAAGATGTCGAAACGTCTGGTTTCTTTCTTCCACTCGGTTCTTGTAGGTCTTGCCGTGCTCCAACTACAACAGCCTTGGTCACTCTCAATCTAGATCAACATCAAAATCTTACCTTGAAGGCTTGCAACTGAGCTCCCTGTTCAAGAGAAGCAGCAACGGTTGCCACCAACAAACTGGCCAAATTGAAGGATTTCATGGTTCACACAACACTGGATGTTGCCTTTTTTCTTTAAAGAATTCATACTTCATTTCAAGGAGGAAGTGACGTTATTGGGACACTTTAAAAGGGTTTTCAGACCCGTATACGAAAGAACTACGGAGAAAAGGGTTCTGTCACTCGTGCTGATAGCACTGAAAGGTCTGTAACAATTGAATCCAGGAGAACCACTACCTTGTCAGCCGAATCCAAAAGAACTTGAACCTTATTATGAAGTCTTGTTCTCAATCCCCTCTGGAGGGTATTTTAACCACTGCCTTGTTCTCAAACGAGTTCCTGGTCACCATGTAGTATGTTGCCATTCGTTGCAACTTCTTCCCTTTGCTGTCCATGGCCTTGAAGATTTCTACTAGCACAATTGAGTGTCCGCTTTTTCCACAATTTGACTTCCATCAGTCTGAGAGATCTCCCTACATCAGTGCTTTCAATTTCAATGAACAAGTCAATGGGCAGTCAGATAAGAACTACCTCACATCACATGTGTTTCCGTATTTGACTACAACTGTTACGGTACTTCCTGGAAAGTGCGTTTCCATTAGAAATTCTGATGTTTCCTTGCAGCTTTCTTTCCATGAGTTATTGGGCCGTTTGATGCTGCTTCGGCTTACTGCTTTCCTCGAAAGACAGACTCATTTATGTCCATTAGAGTCTCACAGAGGGCCTGCCAAATGCCTCTTTTGGCCTTCCTCATTCAACTTTTGTATCTGTTAAAGCTGGTCTTGTACTGATTCCTGTCCTTATTTCCATTTCTCTTTGTTGGTTAAGAAGCCTCCACCAGGTATGGTGGTGCTCTTGCCTAGTCGGCTTAAGGGACATAATTTGTGAAAGGGCTTTCCTCAATTTTTCCCCTAGCTTTTTTAGCTTATCCTTAATTTTCTCTTTGGTGGGTGACCTTGACCAATAGTTTCTTGTGCGTTTCCATGAGATCGGAGCATTTTTTTTTGTCTGTCTAACGAGGATTCCGATAATCCAAAAGAGATTGTTTGAAAGTGTTGCAACTGACAAATCTGACTCCTCTCTGCCAACCATGCAGCCTCGTCCATGCTAAGTTGCTGCTCTGCTCATCCAGTTCCAGTGTCCAGTATCTTCGGGTCCACTTCCACCTGTCGGCCGTAATTTTGCTGTTCTCCTCGAGTTCTTTGGCCTCTTCGTCGTGTTTTGTTCATCCTCACTGGAACACTTCCGTTTTTGCATTTACCACCATATTTGCGTTCTTTGCTGGGCTTGTCCTGATTTATTTATAGAGTCCTCAGGTATATCTCTTGGAGGATTTTTCGGATTTATTTTTTTTTATCATTTATAAGTAGTTCTTGGCGCTTTTTGTGACATGGTTTTACCCTTGGGCTCCCGTTCTTTGGAGGTTAATGGTTTCCTGGAAACCACAGTTGTGTCTTTCTCAGCTGGCAATCTTTCCTCCTCCATATGGATGGTGCTACCCTTTGATGACAAGTCATCTTTGGCAGTTGTGTCGATTGGTGCCTCCTCGATTAGGTTTGAATGCCAAGTTTGAATGCCAACCGGCTCACTATCCCCCTCACTGACACCCCAGTTCTCCAACGGGTCGTCCCAACAGTCGTTGGCTGTCCTTTCCTTTTCATATTGTTCCTTTACTCGGGGAACCACCCATAGCTTGTTGATTTGCGAAGAGGGGACCTTATAACCCTAGACAATCGATGTCAAGTGTCTCAGGCAATGAGGCTCAATTCAGATTCAATTTGACAATGTGCAAAATTCCATATCATAAGCTATATAGGTATGAATTCATATGATCAACGAAAAATCCGTATCGTTGGCAACGCAGCAACCAACTCTCTAATATAAGTATAATAAGGTCTGACATCCGACCGAACGTGTACCAAACATAGATAAATATATTACACGGTTCACTAAACCCTAAAAAACGTACGTCGACTGCAATGTTCTGGAATGACTCAGCCTAACTCATTCAAGGCATCGGCCTGTCACGACGCGTCACCATGGCAACCGACATAATAAAGCATCAGCTGATTCATAATACACCACGCCTCTGTGCTATTGTGTAGTGGGGAGAAAGCATAATATATGGAGAAAGGTTGTCACGCCAGTGGTTTATTTCTAATCATTTGAAGCAGAATTATTTGTGGTTAACGGACAAAAACCGCGGGCACCAGCGGTTCATAGATTATAAAATGTTGTTATTTTTGGTTGCAAAATAAAGACTTCAATTTGAAAAATTTTGGTATGTTTCATCATTTATCCATGGTGAAGTGGTACTTCACCTACTTCATCTATTCAGGTTGCCTTGAAGTCTCACGATAAACCTTTGTTGCCTTGGAATAAGGTAGCTTTTTGACCTCAATGGTAAAGACTAGTAAAAAGTATCTTGTAATAGTGCATTATTGGAAATGAAACGAATTTGCCAACATGGAGCCAAGGTGCATTTGCCTTTGCTTAAACAGCGTTGCCAGTTCTTGAAGTATAATAAAAAGTCATATTTAATCACAAAATATCACATTTAATTTCTTCAAATAATTTTAGTCAATGGTAGGGTAGGTGGTATCTTCAGCAACACCACACGAATTCTTTCCACGGTTCAATCTAAAGTAACCATCCTCACCCCAACTGGAACCCCAAGAGTTCTTGACAATCCAGTAATCTTCTCCATTTTCACTGCCATATCCCACAACCAAAACACCGTGATTCAGAGAAAGTGAAGAGCACAACGTGTCAGAGAAGATTCCAGAACTGTAGAACGACAAAAAGCTAGCATCAATGGCAACGGACACTGGACCAACTGTAGCAACAGCTTCGAGCAGGGCATCTTCATCTTCGCTCATGGTGTAGTACTTGGATATCTTGGTGACAACAGCGGATGAGTTGAATCTGCAGCTGCCATCCTTGGCAGTGTATGGGTAGCTGGATTCAGATTGGAGACCATTCTTTTGGACGTAAGGGAAAGTCTCCTCCAAATAACCTCCGTTGCAACCCATGTTAACGTCAGTGGTACAGTCAACTAGTTGTTGCTCGGAAAGAGAGACGAGTTTGCCGGTTTTACGGTAGTAGGCTGCTTCAGTAGAACCAGTCTAGATACAATAAAACAAAAACTAATATTTTGCGGTATCGTGGAGACCCCCCACTTATTGTGACAATGGATTAACAATGAGATTGTAATTCAACACTTCTGTACTCACAATGGCGAAAGACCAGCAAGATCCACAGTCTTCTTGGTCCTTGATTTGAGTAACCTGTCCCTCCTTTCTCCAGTCAACAGACTCTGGAACTGCAACTCCCTTCTTTTGGTATATTACAGCATTGATTGGACCTTCGGGCTTCTGGTGCAGGGCAAGCCTGGCTCTGAACTCCTCAGGAGTCATGTCGGAGAACTTGTTGATGGCTTGTTTGTATGAAACCTTACCCAGTTCGTAGAGGGCATTGTGTTGTTCAATGGACCTGAGGTTGTCTTTGAAGATGGCGAAACGTTTGGCCTCTTCCACTTGGTTCAGGTAGGTCTTGCCGTGCTCCAACTACAACAGTCTGGGTCACTTTGAATGCAATTTAACATCAAACACTCACCTTAAAGGCTTGGAACTGAGCTCCTTGTTCAAGAGAAGCAGCAACGGCTGCCACCAACAAACTGGCCAAAATTAAGAGTTTCATGGTACACACAACACTGGATATTGCCTTTTTTTTGTCAGGAATTTATACCTTATTTCAACGAGGAAGTGACGTTATTTTCAGACAAACGATATCACGATCAGCATTCTTGATTGGTTTCAGGGTTTATCTGTGTCAAGCAGATCAATATTGATTAGATGATAAAAAAATTCCATTGAAATTGTTTGTCATGATGAAGCAACACACTTGAGATGTTGCGTTATCCGCTGCTTCTGAGGTGTTGCACTCGATGAGGTAGCAAAAACAAATACCAAAATACCACAGCATGAGCGAAGAATAAGCTGTTATGACAGTTGGTCCATCTACATGGTTTACTTGTTGTTTGAATCTTCGTCATCTCTCTTGGAGAGTTCTTCATCCTTTTTTCCTGCCATCTTTCTAAAGTTGTTCTTG
Organism: Orchestes rusci; assembly: GCA_958502075.1. Classification (NCBI taxonomy): domain Eukaryota; kingdom Metazoa; phylum Arthropoda; class Insecta; order Coleoptera; family Curculionidae; genus Orchestes; species Orchestes rusci. The sequence continues at coordinate 8,073,551 of OY293304.1, read as the reverse complement.
ACACTCTTGTAGCGATCCTTAGCTTTTTGCGCAAAGGAAGGCTGATGGGATCCCCATCCAGCAATCTTTCCTTTGCCTCAGAGTCCTCCATATAGATGGTTCTACCCTTTGATGACAAGTCATCTTCGTCAGGTGTGTCGATTCGGAGCCTTCTTAACTGGTTTGGATGTTGAGCTGTTGGTTGTCTTTACTCGGATATCATGGTTCACTGTCCTCATTCACTGACACCCTAGCCTCATACCACTCGAGGTACTACCCCTAGCCTGCAGGGGGGCACCCGTTCTGTTGAAGTTTTTTTGCTTTCTTCTCCAGTTCCAATATTTTCTCTAGGGGTTACAGAATATCTCTCTTGGTTTGGACTCTTCTTTTCGACCTGTCCGGCATACTCCCAGGGTAAATCAAAAGTCAATTTACATAATATCACATTTAATTTTTTCAAACAAATCTAGGCAATGGTAGGGTAGACGGTATCTTCAGCAACACCACACGAATTCTTTCCACGGTTCAATCTGAAGTAACCATCCTCACCCCAACTAGAACCCCAAGAGTTCTTGACAATCCAGTATTTCTTTCCATTTTCAGTACCATATCCCACAACCAAAACTCCGTGGTTCAAGGAATATTTAGAGCAGAACAAGTCAACAAAGATTCCCGAACTGTAGAACGACAAAAAGCTGGCATCAATGGCAACAGACACTGGACCAACTGTGGCAACAGCTTCGAGCAGAGCATCTTCATCTTCGCTCATGGTGTGGTACGTGGAGACCTTGGTGACAACAGCGGAGGAGTTGAATTGGCAGCTGCCATCCTTAGCAGTGTATGGGTAGCTGGATTCGGATTGGAGACCGCTCTTTTGAATGTAGGGGAAGGTTTGCTCCAAGTAACCTCCATTACAACCCGCGTTTATATCAGTGGTGCAATCAACCAGTTGTTGTTCGGAAAGCGAGACGAGTTTGCCGGTTTTACGGTAGTAGGCTGCTTCAGTAGAGCCAGTCTGAGAAAAACCAAAAAATTATTATTTTACGGTTTCGCGAAAGCCCTGAGACGATGTCACTTGATAACGTATTGTGCAACCTCATTGGAGGTTGCTTACTTACAAGTGAGAAAGACCAGCAAGATCCACAGTCACCTTGGTCCTTGATTTGAGAAACGTGTCCCATGGTCCTCCAGTCAACAGACTCTGGAACTGCAACTCCCTTCTTTTGGTATTTAACGGCATTGATTGGACCTTCAGGTTTTTGGTGCAGGGCAAGTCTGGCTCTGAACTCCTCAGGAGTCATGTCAGAGAACTTATTGATGGCTTGTTTGTAGGAAACCTGACCGAGTTCGTAGAGGGCATTGTGTTGTTCAATGGACCTGAGGTTGTCTCTGAAGATGGCGAAACGTTTTGCCTCTTCCACTTGGTTTAAGTAGGTCTTGCCGTGCTCCAACTACATAAGCCTTGGTCACTTTGGTTGGAAATTAATAACAAAAACCTACCTTGAAGGCTTTGAACTGAGCCCCTTGCTCTTGAAGGGAAGCAGCAACGGCTGCCACCAACAGACTGGCCAAAATGAAGGATTTCATGGTTCGCACAACACTGAATATTGCAATTTTTTGACAGGAATTTATACTGCATTTCAAGGGGAGAGTGACGTTAGTAGACCACTTGAAAAGGATTTTCAGTGTATCAGTGTATGAATTGCATCATTTCGTGGATAAATTTAGAAAAATTATTTGGAATCCTATTGAATTATCTCAAAAAATGACATTGTTTTTTTGAAAAACATACACTTATTAATCTTCTGGATTTAATCTCATCATTGAATTACGTCAAAAATAAAATCAATTTGATAAAATTATCAATAACAGTGTACGTCAATTCACTTCTGAACAACCTTGGTAGACTGATTTTGGAGTGTTTGCAACGCTGCTTATAGTATGTAGCTCTTTCACCGTCAAAATACTAAACATTGCTGCACAGCTCTCAATTCAACGTTTAATCTCCTATCAACCATCATCAAAATAACTTTGTAGACAATTTTTTCACAGCGAATAATTTCTATAAATATATTTCCAATCAACATTGCCACGTTGAGAAATAGGAAGTGAACGATGCTACACTTCTTGATCAACCATATCAAAAACGTCTACTTATATTGTGTGAGACCAAATGATGTTAAATGAAACTTGGCAACATTGTACTCTGTCATAATTGCCATGAGTTGCAGTGTATTGGTCCTGGCGTTGGCTCTAGCTTGGGTGGTGAGATTCTCCAAGGTGAGCTTCTGGTGGCTTTTCTCCTCCAAGGCAAGTTTCTGAGTGCATGATACGGGTGGTGTTGGATTCTAGGCCCCTCCCATCTGGCTGATGAAGATAATACACCGATTGGCTTGTAATCTGATGGTTGGTTTCCTTTTGTTTTTGACTCCTTGACTGTCATATCATTCTCTTTCCATTGTGTAGGAAAGTTCTGGAGGTGCAGGATGGTCTGAGTGATCCTAGTCAGACCCTCGATTATGTTGATAGTGAGTTTGCGGGTCGCCAGATTGAATATCTCAATCATTCCTGGAGCTTTCCTTATTTGGGGTTAGTAGATCCTCTGATCTTGGTGAACGCTGTTTTTTTGAGATTTTTCCTGGAGAGTAAAGGTGTTTAGTCGGTTTAGGTGAAAATTATTGTTTGAGATTATTTCATCTTCGGCTCTTCTTAGCAGGGAGTTTGAGTCTAAGCCTGTCCAATCCCTCATGTGTTTCAGACAAGAGTACTGTCTACGTCCAGGACCACGTTTTTTCTCAATCTTGCCCTTCATCAGTTGCAGGAATTTCTACAAACTCTACGGGGAACAAACTTTTATGACCATACCATCAGATATTAGTTACCGATAAAGATATCCAGAAAACAACTATCACCACTCCCTTTGTTATTCTAGTGGAAGTTGATATGCCACAGCACCACCAAGTAATATGTCTTAGCATAATTTCGAAAATATTCTGGTTATCATGGCGATCGGTTGAATAAGATCTATCCACTGAAGAGATACAACATGTATGGAACTACTCCAATTTTTATGCCGATCTCGGTTTGATAATAAAGAAGTTGATGTATAGCAGAGCCATCTAGTATGACGTTTCAAGCCAATTGTTGAAAATAATCTGCATTTAATAGCAAGATGTTGTTACGAATCTCGCTATAGAAAACACTGTTCAGTTTTAATTAATTTATTTCAAGTCACTATGTACAGCACTCGCTATTTACAAACAATTTATATCACAATCGCCACCTATTTATGTTTTGAGATTTATATTCCGCAACCAATCAATAACTGAACTGCCCTGTTGTCGGAATGGCGGAGCTTTTATATCCTCTTCAATGCTCCGTTAGATGGCGAAAGCTCTTCAATATTATAGACGTAGGTAACCGAATGAACCTTGTGATTCAGGAATCTAAACAGTGGTTTGGGTTTGTGACAAACGGGACAAAAGCCTAGATGTTCGATAGCGAGATGCAATGGTTGTAACGTCGTGTCCGCTGTCGGCCGCCTTGGAAGTTTGTACCACTGGGCATGTTTCGTCACATTGCTCCCTCCTTAGAGCAATTCGTCTCGAAATGTCCACGACCTACCCAAACCTGCAATGTGATGTTTGGTGGAAATAGCAGTCCACTGTCCTCTGGTTCGTCTTCCTGGAAGGATAGCAGCACACCAGGATCGCCACTCCCCTTGAAGATCACCCACTTGCTGAAGTAATCCATCGCGACCAGGATGTATTTATTTCCTCTGTTCAACTCAGAAAACGGTCCAGCAACATGTATGGCGATCCTCTCTAACGGAGTCTCAACGTTGTACTGGCACATAAGAGCTTTTGGGCGTTTCTGTGGTCCATTGCTTGCAGCACAACCTGTGCAGAACCTCCTCACGAGATGACTAAGAGTAATAATACTAAAACTAAAAGTAAATCCAAAATACCCGCGAAGTTTATTTTATAATCAATCAACAGTTATATAATAATTCAACTATCATCAACCCAGAAACAATGAAACTCCTCAGTTAACTCCTACAAACATCAGTTGATGGTTGGGTAGACGGTATCCTTGGCAAAACCGCACTCGTTGGTCCCAGGAAGAATTCTCAAGTGACCACTATCTTCCCACCACACCCCTTAAGAGCTCTTCACCAATCAGTAATCCTGATCATCTTCACTTCCATATCCCACAATCAAGACCATCAGCAGAGCACAAGCTATGCTCCATAATCATGAAACGAAATGTAAGAGGCATCCATTATATACTTAATTTGAACAAAATTCATTGAGAAATAACAACATTTTGAAAACATAGAAACACTGAATTGGAAATACATCTTCTACCCCACAGAACCTGCATACCAGCTGTCAACAAAATCCGTTGAGATATAACGAAATTATGCGTACATAACCTCACTTGTTACTGACTGAAAAAATAGATAAGAACCATTCTTTTGAAGCAGTTTTAAAGAAGAATCAAAGTTTGAGCATAAGTTTCGATTCTTTAAAGCGTACAGAAACCAAAATATTTTTTTTATATACAGGGTGAGTTTTTTTATGTATAGCGAACATGGATCCGATATACCAGATACGGCATGGTTTAAATTGGCAATGATTGTAAGCTCTTCTCAAAACCTTTTTTAGTTTTACAAAATTTGACAGCTGTCAATAGATATTTAAAAAAAAAAGATTTTGCTTTGCAAATAATATTTGTAGAAAAAAATTAAATACCTTAGTTTAAAAAAAATTATTCTATTATGAACAAAATGATATGAAAAAAATTGATCACCTACCACAAACATCTCGTCAGAAAAATTTGAATTCAATTCCTCTACCCACATCATTTAAGGAAATTTCCCCAAATGGGTAGAACGATGGCAACGCCGCGTGACGTAGTTTGTACGCGGTCTACTGTTAAATGAGCTAGTGCGACGGTGCCGGATTGACAATTTTATCAATATCTTTCATTGAGCAGAGTAGAAATTTGTTTATTTGATTCAGGTATTGAAATTAGAATCAAAAAAATGGAAGTTGATGAGAAAATAGTAGTTATTCTTTTAAACTCGATGTTGTGAAACAGATGAAAAAATGAAAAAAAAAGATCCAATGTCCTCCGATAAGTGAATTCAGAAAATATTCAGAAAACTAACAAAAAGTCTGAAAATCAAAAAACGGAGACGATTAAAACCACTTCAACAATAACTATTAAAACACAAGAAAACAGAAAAATTAGAACAGCGTAGGAAAAATGATAAAAAGAAAATTAACACAAACTGATTTCAGAGGAGATTATTCCCCAAACTGGTACGACTTCGGCAACGTAGCGTTACGTAATTTGCGACGATGCCGGATTGACATTTTTATATGTAGAAATCTTTTACATAGAAAAGCAGGGATTTTGTTTATCCGATTTACTGAAAATCTTCGAAAATAAAATTGGTTAACAAAACAACGAACAAGTCTGAAAACTCAAGGAGTTGAAAATGGAGTTTGGTTCCTTAGAACACTGTAAAAAAAGCGAAGACGATACAGAGAGATGGTAAAAAATTTAAAACACCAGTATTGACAGTTCCTCACCACAATTTTGATTTTCTTTCTCTGCCCACATCAATCAAGGACATTTTTCCCAATTTGGTACAACATCGGCAACGTCGCGTGATTTGATTTGCACAACAACGACTGTCAAATGAGCCAGTGTGATGACCGGCTTTATCATTGTCAAAAATTATTTTCTCTTTTTCTCAGAATTTTGTTTATGACATTTATTTGATAGAATACACACAATACGTCTATTATTGGACCCCAAACTATACGGCGATACAGACTTTTTGCAATAGTGTACAACGGAATGCGGAAATATGTCGCTTCTAATTTTTTTTCTATAAACGTTAACAAAAATTGGGCCAACAACGTGCATTTCACTTCGCTGCATTTATATTTACCTGTGCTCAACTGTGTTTATATAATATTGTTAAAAACGTAGTTAATTAGAAACGGAAGCAAATCTTCAAAATAAAGCCATTGGATAAGGAGGAAAGTATTGTGAACATTTTTTAATCTCATTAACCTCATGTATCGTTTAAGTTTCATTTTCTGAAACATTCTACTATGTTTAAGAATAAGGTTCATCTCTATCGCGGTATGGTTTTTAGAGTACAATACTCGACGGATTGTAACTTCATATGATATATATACTGTAATACAGACTAACGTCCATCTGTATCGCGGTATGGTTTGGAGTCAACATATGCGCTTTTCACCAATACAAATCATACTACGTTACAGAAAGAAAAGTAACATCCTCAAATAAGTCAGAACTCAATCCTTAAAACATTGAGGATTGAGTTTAATCTCATCCAAACTCGGACGCTTTGAATTATTTATACAGTTGATGGTCTTTTGGCAATTATACAGGTGAGAGGGAGTACTATCCCATAACTCAAAATCTTTTTAAGCTATTTGAAAAAAGTTTTAAAGAGGATACCGGGGGTAACATCCTCAAATGAGTGACCTCAACCCTTAATAGTAATAGATTGAGGGATGAGTTCAACTTATTCCAAAGGTTCTGAATTTTGTACACTTCAGCTGTGGACGCTGTACACTCGTAGTTTAATGAGTGATTTCCCGGCCTAGAAACGTAAATTACTATTTCAGGATTTTGTCACAAGATGGTGAATTATTGTTTCAAGAATAGCAGGAAATTGTCATTCAGTCTTAGGTAGTAAGCGAGAACAAATCATTTCTTACATTTATTCAAAGAGATCTGCATGAACATCTCCAGACAGAGGACGTCTCAAAATTATTAGATAAGAAGGATGTGATACATACAATTTTAGTAACCTCTTGAATGATAATATATTTACATATAAACATGAAAAGTTATATTTACTCAATGATTGGGTAAATCGTATGTTGAGCAATACCACACTCGTTGGTTCCACGGAGGAGTTTAAGGTAACCATCCTCTCCCCAATCATAACCCCAAGAGTTTTTGATCAACCAGTAATCCTGGCCATCCTCATTTCCATATCCTACAACCAGAACATAGTGGTTCAATCCATAAATAGAGCACAAGGTGCCGCCGGTGTAAACTCCTGAATCGTATCCAGACAACCAAGAGGCATCCATAGCAGCAGATACTGGACCAACTGTACCAACAGCTTCAAGAAGATCTGTTTCATTTCCGTACATACCCTTGTAGCTAGAAACTTTGGTGACAACAGCGGAGGCATTGTATTGACAAGTTCCGTTCTGAGCTAGAAAAACTATGTAGGTTTGACGGAGTATTTAGAGCACTCACCGATGTATGGATAACTGGTTTCAGATTGGAGTCCATCACTTTTAACATAGTCAAAGGTCGGTTCCAAGTATCCATCTCTACATCCAGCATTCGTCGTGTCACAATCAATCAATTGCTGTTCCGACAAAGAGACTAATGTTCCGGATTTACGGGCGTAGGCACCTTCAGTGGATCCTGTCTGCACAAGCACATCATTAAGGGACACAGACTTGAAATTTATCACTCACAATAGAAAAAGCCCAACAGGAAGAGCACATTCCTTGGTCTTTGACTCCAGAAACCAATCCTTCGGACCTCCAGTCAACTGAAGCAGGAACAGCAACTCCTGTCCTTACATACCTCTCGGTTTTCAACGTGGTGGTGGGTATGGGATGGAGGTTAAGCCTGGCTCTGAACTCCTCTTGGGTCATGTCGGAGAACTTGTTAATGGCTTGTTTGTAGGAAACCTTGCCTTGTTCGTAGAGGGCATTGTGTTCTTCAATGGAACGGAGGTTGTTATTGAAAATGGCAAAACGTTTGGCCTCTTCCACTTGGTCATCATAGTTTTTGCTGTGCTTCAACTACAACAGCAATATGGTAACTTTGGAACTCAACGTCGAAGACTTACTTTGAAGGCTTGGAACTGAGCCTTCTGCTCTTCAAGAGAGGCTCTGACGGCCACCACCAACAAAGTAGCCACCAGGAAAGCTTTTATGATGACCATTATGTTTCACATGTGCCAACAAGGTTACTATAAATAATTCGATTGAATATGACAACACAATCTTATCTTGATACCACTTGAAGCTAATTTTCATGATACGTATTCTTGTCATGTCTTGGTTTCATTCGCTTGTACAACCCTCCAGCTATTGGTCTTGCATTGATAGGAGTTTCCAAGTATTGATTTCTTCTGAGATGTATGTACCACTTGCAATGCGGTGGTCAGTGGCACGAATTCTGCACTGGTTAGGATAAAGGTAGTCGATAAACTCATAAAATTTAAGTAACCATCCCTTCATCCCTCGCCAACCCTCAATGCATTGCGGTCTCGTTCGACTCTCCAGCGGTAGGAGATACAGTATACAGCTTCAGAACTATGACATCATGTAACCGGAACGTCGTGCATCGCATTTGAGGCTTTTGAGATAGAAGTAGGTCATGGAGGTGAATGAAGAGCGAGCGATGAGGAAAGAGGGGTTCTTTTTTTATGACCTCAATGAGAAAATGCGTCAAAGTCATAATTTTGTACGTTACTAGACCGGAATGTGCCCCTCTCCCAACGACACCCTCTCCAGTTGTTCAACCATCCCACCATACCTCGTCAACCCTCAATGCATTGCGGTCATGTTCGAATTCTCAAACCCAGAAGAAAAAAGATCCAAATAATCAGATTATTTTGGCCTAGCTTCGGAACTATGCCATCAACGGAACGTCACATCGCATTTGAGGTATTAAGGAAGGAGACGGTTATGGCTTCATCACTCCTTCATCTTTTGATTTCCCAGAGTAGCAAGGTGTGAGAACTGGGGGCGATGAAAGAGCTGTGATCTTTGGAGGGAAAAAAGGTCATTCTCGCAAACTCGCAACCCGGACATATTTACTCAACAAAGTATCATGGAAGACTGATTGAAGTTATTTTTTTTACTCTCCTCCGCATTTTAACGTCAGGGATAAGCCCTTTCAGTCTTCTTACATTGATTTGACTTCGTAGATACGGGATTTCTTTTGCTTTTTTGGTCTGCGTATTGATAAGGATTATGACCCACGTGGTTGCGCTCCAACAATAATTATCATACACATCTGGATCCAACGAAGTACATTGATAAACAGATTCACTTTTATCTTATTGTGGGGTTTCATTGGCTTTCTTTATTCTGCGGGTTTTGACCCACGTGGTTACTTTTCAACAGTGAGTTAGTCACAAACATATCTTCATCCAACGAAGCACAATGATAAACTGACTGACTTCAATTTGTTGTGGAGTTTTTTTGGTTCTTTTGGCCTGCGCTGTAACATTAGAAAATACGTCGCTCACCAAAGTGACTAGAAATCAGTGTTTACATTTGGGCTAGTTTTAGTTTAATTTATGATTTATTCTAGAAAGGTAATTTGCAGCTTTTCCTTCTATTGGAAAATGAGTGGTCTAATTATTTTGAGTTATAGCTATTTCCTTGATTGGAATTGGGTTTAATAATTTATTATTCTTTTCTTAGTTGACTTTAATAATCGTTATTTTAATTTGAGAGTTCCCACCTTTACTGATTGGTACTGATTGTATTATTTAGTTGGTTATTTGATCGGTGTATTTGATTTTTCGCCTTTGTGATACGGAAGCATGATCATGTTTTGGTATCGGCGGTTATACTTGAGTATAGTATCAATAATAAATTTATTATTTATTTGCAGAACTTGTCGTCTACAAGCAAGTTTGTAATATTTCGCTGAGTAGGGTGGGGAATTGTGCGCAAAGGCGTACTCCTGATTATTTTTTCAATCAAGGTAATTGGTAGATCAATTCTGACTGTCCCCCTGGTTAGTGCAATATATACGGCGTCTTTGACTGTTTATCTTGTTTCTATAACATTCCTGAAGCAGCAATCAAGTCAATCTTCGCTCAGATGCGCACCATTCCCCCACTCTCCCCTACTTTCAATCACTTGAGGTTCCTAACGAAGACTAACCACACTTCGAGTTGGAATTTAATAAACCACGTGGCGCTCTAAAATAAAATCTTGAACCCTACCCGTCTCCACTGGTAAGCTAGCTGCTTTTGCTCTGCTGGATCTACTGGAGTGGTCGATGTAAGGAAAAGCGATTGTCACAACTGTTTAGTTGATTTAAATTGTTGTTCACCTTTTCTTTAAATATACCTTGGATGTTTTAAGTGAATTATTGCGCTTGATAAGAGTTTTGACCCACGTGGTTGCGCTTCAACAGTAATTCATTCACACAAACATCTTCATCCAACGAAGCACAATGATAGACTGATTTACTTCTGCGCATTGATAGGGGTTTTGACCTACGTGGTTGCGCTTCAACAATAATTATTCAGACACTATGTAACTGAGTGAAAATGTTCAAATCGATACTATCGATAAAAAACAATGACTGTTACTGTCGGCGATGGTTTTGAATAATTGGGTTTGCTTGTTCAAACCAACGATCATTGGTCCAACACTAATCTTCTCAATTTTCATAGAACTGTATGACCAACAAATATTGATGTTTTGCTAGGGTTTATACACTTGTTATATTATTATTGATGATCAGAAACAACTTTCTACGAACATGAGACATTTCATCATCCAATTGAGACATATTTTTTTAGGATCTTATCGTGCATATCTCATGTTTACGACAAATTCCTCACCTCTCCAAAATGATCAAAAAACTAACCAAATACGGGTACTCATTGAATTCTTGGGGCATTCATACCATTAAGATTTCAAGCAGGCTTGTTGGGGTTGCAGGATTTTCGAGGAATAATAAAACCCAAGAGCTCTTGAAAAAAAAATACATTAACGTATTTTTGATTAATACTTTCAGTCGACGATGGGATAGGAGGTGTCCATGGTGATACCGCACAAGTTACTGCCACGGAGAAGTCTCATGTAGCCACTCTCACCCCAAATAGTACCCCAGGAGTTCTTGACAATCCAGTAATCCTGTCCATTTTCACTTCCATATCCTACAACCAAAATACCGTGGTTCCAGCCTTCAGCAGAGCACTCGGCGTTGGAAAAAATTCCAGATGCGTAATCGTAAATGTATTCGGCGTTTACTACAGAAGATATTGGACCAACTGTGGCGACTGCTTCAAGAAGATCTTCTTCGTTTTCGGATATAACCTTAAAGCTGGACACTCTGGTGACAACTTTGGATGAGTCGTATTGGCATTGTCCGTTGACAGCTGTACCAATATGTTAGAGTGAATTTTGTGGTAGTTCAAATTTTACCTTTGTAGCTGTAGCTGTCCTCAGACTGCAGTCCATTGTTTTGGATGTAGGGGTAGGTCATTTCCAAGTATCCACCGTTACATCCGGAGCTGGTCGAGTCACAATCAATCAGTTGCTGTTCGGACAGCGAGACCAATTGTCCTGTTTTACGTGCATAAGCACCTTCAGTGGTTCCAGTCTGGACAACAGGGTTATAAGATCACTTGCAACCTGGAGGCTGATACTCACAATAGAGAAAGACCAGCAGGAACCGCACTGTCCTTGGTCCTTGACTGGAGTTACACGTCCTAGGGTCCTCCAGTCTATGGAATCAGGGACGGCAAGTCCTTGCCTCACGTACCTCTCGGTTTTCATCGTAGAGTTGGGTTTAGGATGGAGGTTCAGTCTAGCAATGACCTCCTCTCGGGTCATGTCAGTAAACTGGTTGACACCTTTTTTGTACGTAACCTGGCCTTGTTCGTAGAGCGCATTGTGTTCTTCAATGAAGCGGAGGTTGTTGGTGAAGATGGCGAAACGTTTGGCTTCTTCCACTTGGTTTTGATAGGTCTTGCCGTGCCTCAACTAGAATAGCAATTGTCACTTTGGAACTCAGAATCAAAAACTTACTTTGAAGGCTTGGAACTGAGCTCCCTGTTCAAGAGAGGCAGCGACGGCAACTACCAACAAACTGGCCAAGATGAAATATTTCATGGTTACTGTGACTCCTCACACGATTGATTAGAGATTTATACCAACCTGCACCGACACACTCAATCTTATCACAACTAAAATTGTAAACACTTGAGGCAGGTCATTTTTTATAAATAAAATTGATGTAGTTCTCTTTCCAATCAGGTTTTGAATTGATGGAAAGAGTTTTCATGTCTAGATTTCTTCGTTCTTCTTCATTTGGATTTCCCAACGCTTGGTCGATTCTTCTGGCTTTGTGGCGCCAGCTGAACCCTGTTTTTACAGACCGTTCTGGATGAGGCCCTGTAGCACATTGGTTTCATCCTCGTGTGAGATATCTGCAGTGGAGATGGAAAAAAACTGGGGGCCCAGTGGGGAACAGCTCGTGGAGTCAGCTCCATAGGCTGGGACGTGGAATAAGCAATCGGATAGATAGCTGTGAGCCAGTCTGATCAAGTAGTTGGGCAGGCCATGGTTTATCATCTTGCTCAGCATTTGGCGTTATCAGGAAAAAGGATCACCGACTGATGATGGTTTGCAGCTTCTTGGATGATTGAGCCATAGTAGAAAGGTTCACTTCCTGCTGATATTTTGGAAATTCATCAGCGGTTGTTGTTTCTTCATCATACTTTGCATTTGACAGCAGAACTGTAGGAGGCCTCCAGAGTTGGCGCACTTAGCCGGGACGTCTTTTGGTTTTCTGGCAGCTGACGCTCAATTCTGATCTCAAGGTCCTGGATGGACGAGTCGGTCGAGGGCAAAGATGGATTTATCACCGATGAGGAGTAAAATCAGGACTAGTGATACTGGATGGGATTTGGCCATGTACTATCCGGCAACCTCGAAGAAGTTGTAGCCGAGGGTTCCCAGTTCGGTTTGAACCATCTCGTTGGACACAGGATAACGTGAAATTTCTTTTTCTTTGAAAGGGGGAAAAAGTGAGGGTCCATCTGTTGAGTCTCAACAAATGATTGGATGGTCCTGTAGCCCTCAATGGTGGGTGAATGCAGTCAGAAACCTTCTTGCGTGTTTGAGGCTTTCTCAAAATTGATGTCTGAGGCCTTGAAGTGGCTAGTGACCTGATTTTAGAAAGATTTGTCTATAAGGGGGTTCTCCTTCTGGTTTGTGGGTGCGGGAATGTTGACTTCTTTTATTGAGGTCACTGGGAAAACCTGGTGGCTTGTTGGGGAGGCTGGGGGTGCCAGTAGCCTTTCCGGATAGTATGGCCTGCTCTGACATTTTTTTTATTTTTGCTATGCTTATTGCATGTATGGTGGATCTTTCTGTTCTTGTTCTACTAAATCGCCCAAGTTCTCGTTTCCGCTATTTAAGAGGCTCCCATAGGTTTTGGCTACTATGTTGATCAGTTAGGGACCTAGTCTTCGTTCCGTTTTCCGTTCTGTTGATATTCTTGGTTTCTTCAGGAGTAGTGGTATCACAAAGCTAATCTAAGACCAGGTAATCATATCCTCAAAGCACCAACTCCTAACCGATTGCTGGTGAAGGTATCGATCTTTCCACAGTAGGGGCAAATCCCGCGCCATTATAACAAGTATCGCTAACTTCTAGTAAGCCACGATTGGTTGGACCACTGCATACAGATGTTTCGTCAGAATAAAAGATTGAAAAAGTAAACCAAAATGTTGAACATCAAGTATTCTGCCAACACTGAACCACCACAGAAAAAGAGCAAGCCTTAATAGTAAGGTCGTCTTCTGAGGATTAATCAGCATTTGCAGGATTAGAGATTATCCCCATCCAAGCTTAGGTTCACGGATGAGACTAGAGCCAAGAACTTGTGGTCTCCATTCTGGCCACGACTTTCACTGGTACAATATTGCAACAATTTTATAGACACACTTGTCCAGTTTTGATTTATTTATTTAAAGTCACTACAGCACAACACCACAAATATTTATGTTCATAATCACAGCTTATTTATCTTTCGCGATCAAAATCTCAACAAACTTCCTCCCTCGAATGACGGACTTATCTCCTCGCCAGGATTGAAAGAATAGTCTAGTAACACGCAGAACAGCGTAGTAGGTTCGACGCCATCTAGTTTCGCTAGAATGTACCAGAAGCAAATCGATTCTACACACAGTGGTGGCTGATGGGGTTTTGTGGAACAAATATCCGGCGCTTCCACCAACTGTTAGAAGAGTCCGCTGAACACGTCATGTTTCGTCACAATATGGTTCAACAAACCACTCAAACTTTTCCTGAAAACCAGAACTTTTCTCTCAGTCAACTCATGTGAGCTGATGGTTGATAGCTCACAGCTCAAATCAACACAAACTCAAACACGGATGAGAGCTTGTGGTCTCCATTCTGGCCACGATTTTCACTAGTACAATATTGCAAAATATTTTTAGAAAAACCTCCAGTTTGCATTTATTTATCTAAAGTCACTACAGCACAACACCACAAATATTTATGTTCACGATCACAGCTTATTTATCTTTCGCGATCAAAATTTCAACAAACTTCCTCCCTCAAATGACGGACTTATATCTCCTCGCCAGGATTGAAAGAATAGTCTAGTAACACGCAGAACAGCGTAGAATGTTCGACGTCATCTAGTTCCGCTAGAATGTACCAGACGAGAATCGATTCTACACGCAGTGTTGGCTGATGGGGTTTTGTGGAGCAAATATCCGGCGCTTCCACCAACTGTTAGAAGAGTCGGAGAAGAATAAGAGAGCTCACTCTATTGTGTAGCAGCATAACGAGACAGCCCGCCAAACCATTGGGGAGCACGTCGTTTTCGCAGCACAGAACATACGTGCCCGTAATACGTACGTCATACGTAAACAGCGCTTCTCATAATAAACTGATGAAGTTGCTTGTTGAACAGACTGGTATTCTTCGGCACCTCTCGGTCCGGTTTGGCGCCAAGAGTAATCCTTCTTATTGTTATTTGTTCGGTGGTAATAGTGCGTCAAGAATAGTTTCATTCAGCCTATCGACTTGTCCATTTGCCTTTGGTGTTTCAAAAAATCTATGCTGACCTTATATGCTACTTCACCAACTCGAGCGTTGACCGTTTACACGCTTCCGTTCAACGCGACATTCCATGAGCACGAACACGAACACAAACGTGTGAATGAACAACATGCAAGTTTGTGCACGTGCTCGTCGCTAGACGAGGGAGGTTCAAACACATACACTTCAAACAACTTAGACTGACAGCATCAAAATGACAGCATAATGGAAATATCTCGTTCTCCATATCATCACCACCTGAAACTTCCAACATTTGATGTTGAGTCATCCTGGACAATGTACAAGCGTCAGTTCGAGGCTGCAGCATTGACGAATCGCTGGAATGATCAGGAGAAAGCAACTGCTCTAGTTTTGGCTATGAGAGGAAAAGCACTGGAAATACTTCAGAACATTCCCGAGCAAAGACAAGATGATTATGCAGCAGTTGTGAGTGCCTTGGAGTTGAGGTATGGCAACAAATATCTCAGCCAGGTTTATCAGAGTCAACTAAAGCGTGTGCAAGGATCCATCGAGACACTTCAAGAATTTAGCGCGGACATCGAGCGAATAGTGAGACGAGCCTACCCAGAAGCACCTGAGAGATTTGCGAACCAAACTACCATCCAGAGCTTCATCGATGGCGTTCAAGATATTGAGATGCAGCAAGCTCTTATGTTAGGAAGATTCAAGGAATTGGTTCAATTAGTGATCTATAGTCTGGAGTATGAAGCTGCTGAGAATGCTACAGCGCACAGAAGAGGAAAGGTGCGAGAGGTCAAGATCATGGAAGAGACTCAGCTCTCAACAATGGAGGGCATGATGACGAGGATGGAAGCCTTGCTGAGCAAATATTTGGCACCCAAGCTCCAGATCAGGGTCAGGGAAGAAATCAAATGTTTCAACTGCGGACGTGAAGGCCACATCATAAGGAACTGTTAGCATCCCCGACGACCACGATCTCGATCTTGTTTCGACGGGGTGGAACTAGTCAACAGATTCAGGAGAACCAGGAGGTACCAGCACAACGGGGCGTGTGCTGGTAGATGGAGCCCCAAGAATGAAGGTTTTCACCATTAAAAAAGAAGCTGTGAGCCTGGTTGCCCCAGGAACTTTGAATAACAAGACGTGTCATTTCATCATCGACACAGGTGCGACCAGATCAGTGGTTCGTCCGGATATGGTGATGACCACATCCGTCCGAGTGACAGAAAGAAGACCAGTTCTAGAAACGGCCAAAGGAGATAGAATAACTTTCCATGGTGAGGCCTCCGTCGTCAAAGGTATTGGAAATACCGAGTTACAGATAGAAGCTGTGGTTGCCAAAATTGTGGATGAGTTTATTCTGGGCTTGGACGTGATGGAGAAGTTTGACTTCATATCTGTGGATTTCAAGAATAGACTGTTGCATGTGGGCAACGAAGAGATATTTCACTCAACATCATCAAAGAAAAATTATCCGGTGAAATACTGAGAGAATAGTAAAAGCAAAATTGCAGAATCGATCTGGGTATCAAGGACCCATGTTAGTGGAACTAGATATGAGTAGACAAGATGGAATTATGTTTGACAAATGCTTGGTATATATTGGCAAGTCAATTCCAGAAAGGGTAGCCAACTTGAACCGAAACTGGGTGACATTGAAAAAAGGAGAGGTTATGGGTGAATGGGAATCTGGGAGGCAGCTGTCTTGGTGCGAAGGAATTCCAATAGAAGACAAAAAGCGACATTACTCGTCGGATTTGGTGAGAGCTTTTAAAGTTGGAAGCACCTTACTGAGAAGGGGAGAACAATAGGCCATCGAGTTCATCAAGAATGAGTCAGATATTTTTGTCAAGGACCAAATCAAAGGACGAACTAGCTTGGTGCAGCATCAGATCAATACTGGAGATGTGCGACCCATTAGACAACACCCTCGCAGACTTTCATTCGCTAAACAACAAGAAGTTGATAAAATGGTTCAGGAGATGCTGGACGATGACGTCATCGAAGAATCCAACAGCTCGTGGTCGTCACCGGTGGTTTTGGTCACAAAGAAGGATGGTTCAACGAGGTTCTGCGTTGACTACAGGAAAGTCAACGACATCACGAAAAAGGACAGTTACCCGCTGCCAAGAATTGATGACACATTGAACATTTTGGCTGGTTTCCGATGATTCTCGACACTGGATTTGAAAAGTGGATACTGGCAGGTAGGTATCCAACCGATAAGGAGAAAACGGCGTTTTCAGCAGGAAATGGCCTTTACCAATTTAGGGTCATGCCGTTTGGACTGTGCAATGCCTGCAGGTTTTGAGCGACTGATAGAATTGGTCTTACGTGGCCTCACCTGAGAAACTTGCCTAGTTTATCTCATGTCATGGTTATTGGCAAAGACTTCGAGGTACATCTGTCAAATCTCAAAGGAGTGTTTCAACGATTTGGAAGTGCAAATCTGCAAATTAATCCTAAGAAATGTGCCTTGTTCCAGGAGAAGGTGAATTTCCTTTGACATGTTGTTTTCTCACAGGGAGTAGAGACCGACCCAGGCAAAATCGGGGCTGTGCAGGAGTGGCCTACGCCAAAGATCAAAAGAGAAGTTCGGAGCTTCCTGGGGTTGTGTAGCTACTATCGACGATTTGTGAAGGATTTTGGGAAGATTGCGAAACCTCTGCATCAGCTCACGGGAAATAGAGCGCCGTTTGAATGGACACATGAATGCCAACAGTCCTTTAGAGAGCTGAAACATCGCTTCGCATCTCCAATATTGGCATATCCTGTTGACAATGGATTATTTATTGTAGATACCGACGCTTCGCAGGATGGTTCGGGAGCAGTTCTTTCTCAGGTTCAGAATGAAGAGGAAGTTGTGATAGGATACTTCAGTAAAACTTTGTATAAGGCAAAAAGAAACTATTGCGTAACCAGAAAAATGACGAGGATCTTGAGATGATTCGAACATCACTGGAAAAGGGTGAAAGGCCAGCATGGCAGGATATTTCCAGGTATGGACAAACAGTGAAAGGCTATTGATTGCAGTGGGACTAGTTACAACCAAATGATGAGCTAGTTGTTCGTAAGTGGTAGAGTCCAGATGGTAGAGCCGTGGTTCATCAGATTATGGTGCCACGAACAAGGGTTGAGAACGTTCTTCGGGAACTGCACGACAGTCGAAGTGGAGATAACTTTGGCGTTAATAGAACGCTTGCTAGAGTGAGGAAACGCTTCTTCTGGATCAACTGTCGAAGAGATGTGGAGGAGTGGTGTAAGAGATGTGATGTCTGTGCATCAAAGAAGGGACCCAGGTCCCGATCACGTGAAAAGATGATGCAGTACATTTCAGGAGCTTCTTGAGAGAGGGTGGCGGTTGACATAGCAGGACCATTTTTTATGAATGAATCAGGAGATAAATATTTGATGGTCGCAATGAACTATTTTTGTAAATGGCCAGAAGTGGTTCCATTGCCAAATCAAGAAGCAAGAACGGTAGCAGACGCTTTGGTAGAAAACATCATTTGTCGACATGGTGTTCCTTTGGAAATCCACACCGACCAAGGACGGAACTTTCAGTCAGAACTCTGGAAGTATCTGATGCTGAAATAAGGTGTGAAGAAGACCAGGACAGCTGCTTTCATCCCCAGTCCGATGGAATGGTTGAGAGGCATAAGAGGACAATCAACCCCTGTTTCTCTTGGCCTATAGAAGTTCCCAAAACGAGTCCACTGATGGATATACACCATCGATGATGCTGACTGGTAGGGAAATGAAGCTTCCCATTCTTCTTAAAAATTATGGGCTTCCTGATTTCATCGCAACCTAGGAGGGAAACTTGAGAATAGTCCACGAATTTGCTAGGAATCGGCTTTGTCTAAGCAGCGACAAGATGAAGATGCGACTGGATCTTAAAGCAAACCCGGATGTTTTCCAAGAAGGTGATGCCGTGTGGCTATATCAACCAAAACAAAAGAAAGGATTTAGCCCGGAGCTGCAAAGGCCATGGTCAAGAAGATCGATGACCTAGTGTATAGGATTCAGGGCCAAGCCAAAGGTCGTCCACACCAATACCTAGGCAAAGATAATACCATCTTGGAGATTTTTAGATGGAGTTGTTAACGGTTCTAGTTCTGGTTTTTCTGTGTGTTATAAAAGAAAACCAACAAAAGTTGCGTTAGTCAAAACGTCTCACTTATATCCAAACGAACTAGTATAACAATACGTCCCCGATATTTGGAAATCACGAGTAAATGGCGCTTCTTATAATAAACTGATAAAGTTGGTCGTTGAACAGACTGGCATTCCTCGGAACTCCTCGGTTCGGTTTCGCACGCTTGGCAGAGTGATCCTTCTCATTGTTATTTGTTCGGTCAAGATAGTGCGCCAAGAATAGTACTATTCAGCCTATCGACTTGTCCATTTGCCTTTGGTGTTGCTACATCATCCACAATGTGTCGAATGTTGTTCTGTTTACAATATGAGATGAATTTCTTGGAGGTTAATGAGCTTCCTTTTGGTCCGATATCATCATCTTTGCCATCATGTAGAAAGTGATTCTTGCAAATATCATTCATTTGGGGCCTTCGATAGCATCTCGTGAACTACTTTTAACTTCTTATCTGTCAGTTGTTCCGAAAGTACCCAGTCCGCTTCTTCGATATGAAAAATTGGGTTTCAGATTCCTTGGTCCTCATTTTCTTAAGATGGCTTGTGGGACTCATCCACGGGCGCCTGGTCGATACTGTACGTCGAAAGTAAGTTCTTGACCGCTAGTCAAATTTCACTTGCATCAGTATGGAGTTCTGTTGGTAGATCAGGATCAGGCAAATTCAGAACAGGTTGACATATTAGGATATTGTAACGAAACATGCCCAGTGGAACGAACTTCCAAGGCCGTCAACAGCGGACACGACGTTACAACCATTGCATCTCGCCATCGAATAACTCGGCTTTTGTCCCGTTTGTCACAAGCCCAAACCACTGTCAAGTTCTAGAATAGCAAGGTTTATTCGGTTGCCTACACCTAGAACATTGGAGAACTTTCGCCATCTATCGAGGCATTGAAGAGGATCTATATAATAAGCTCCGCCATTCGGACAGGGAGTTAGATATCGATTAGGCGCCAATTATAAATCGTTACAACATAAATATACGCTGCGATTGTGAACATAAATATTTGTGGTTGTGTCAGTGACTCTAAATAAATTAATTAAAACTGGACAAGTGTTTTCTATAGCGAAACTCATTACATTGGTGTCAGAAGTGGGATTTATTGTGTGCTATAGAAACGGACATAAATATTCACTGTGATGACTGCGAAACTAGTTTTTTTAACCGGATTGAAGGTCGCCGAGTTGAGCAGGGAGCTGGAGGAGCGTGACCTGGATAGTAGTGGTGAGAAAACTGATCTACAAACAAGGCTTCGTGAGGCTTCACTGGAGAAGGCATGGATCCTGATACGTTCCAATTTGAGATTCCCGATCCCAACGCAGTAGTTGAGAAATTGTCCAAGAACTTGAAAGATCAACTGGAAGAATCTTCTAGAGCCATGGAAGGAAAATTGGAAGAGAAGTTTGTTGAATCTTCTAGAGCCATGGAAGAGAATTCGAGAAAAATGGAGGAGAAGCTCAAAGAATCTTCCAGAGCTATGGAGGAAATCAAGGAGCAACTGGCGGATAACTACAACTGTTTGAAGACTCATGTAGCAGAGGAAATCGGAAATCTGGAGAAACAATTCGGAGAGACTGCAAAGGCTCTGGAAGACGAGATTGACGAAGTGAGAAGGCAAGTGGCAGTAATCATGCAACAACCGGAAGTTACTCACATATCACTCAAAATATATGGGAAACTCCCATACAATAGTTTGAAATGAAATTCGTCAGCGCCCTACAACGGGTTGTCCTCGTACTTTTGACTTTTTTTTCTCAAAAACGTAAAGAAATCTCTTTTAATTGCATACGATGGAGCCATCAATTGGATAAAAAACGATCTATACCACGTTCGAAATTTTAATTCAAATATTTATCACATGGTATATCAAAAGTTATTCTGAAAAAATGCATAACTATTTTTCAAAAACGTTCATTTGATAATGTCAAAAAACTATGTCCTAGACAAATTCAACTTATGCATATTTTTCAGTTTATAACTTTTGATAAGCCATGGGAATCAATATTTAAATTAAATTTCGAATGTTGAGTCTATAAAATGCAAACCACAAAATTAATAGGACTTGTATACCCAGTTGTGCTCCAGTTTTATTGTTTAAAATCGGATTTTTAACATGCTTAACAAATTTTTCTAAAACAGTCGGAGAACTTTTATTGGAAAGGATGCGTTTTGTTTCTCAAAGAACTCATGATAAGCTTACATTATTGTCCAATCCAAGGTTCAAACACAAATTTCAAGATAATCTAGGTACTGAAAATTAGATCTTTCGGCACAAAATTCAAATTACACGTGAAATGACAATGACGTCTAGGGTTAGGGATTGGTTATTAATGGCAACCGTTGTAAAGGAAAACCTCTGTCTCTAGCGCCATCCAACGGGTAGTCCACTAAACAAATCCGACTTGATTAACTGGTTGCCTAAAACTTCATTTACACTGGCTCCCATTCAAGTTTCCTATATATTTCAAGTGATATGTGAAGTTACTATCGGGAACAACGGAGCGAGTGCCAAGATGGAAGCTGATACCATCAGAATCCACATGAAAGCCCCACAAATTGATGGCAAGCTGTCCTGGAACAATTACCATGCCAGTTCGAGGCAGCAGCAAGGGCAAATGGATGGACTGGACCGGAAAAAGCCCTGGCATTGACTCTGGCACTTCGGGGGAGGCAACGGAGATCCTGCAGACACAACACCCAAGAACAGGAGGACTACGATGTGGTCAAACTCATTTGGAGCATGTCCACCATTCCCAGTTGAAAAACCGCATCCAAAAGTCCAACGAAACCATGCAGGAGTTTGAAGCGGATGTTGCTCGCCTGTCAAGACTGGCTTATCCAACAACGTTAGAGAACGTTATGGAGAGGCTTGCAGTTCAAGCCTTTTTGGATGGACTTCGAGACTAGGAGATAAGGCAGTACTTAATACTTCATCGTCCTGACAGACTGGTGGATGCTCTGGCAAAAGCCCTGGAGTTTGAAGCGGCTAAGCAATCCGTCAAGCTTCCTGCGCGCGTGCGAAGGATGAAGGAACAATATCTCGCAGAGGAAGACTGAGGAGAGTCGTCAAGGAAATTGAGGCGTCCAAGCGAAGGGAGCTACGAAGCTGGAATTGTGGGGAGCTTGGCCACATTCGTAGTCGATGCAAGAAGGAGATACGGGCACCTTCTTCGACGTCGGAAAACTAGCGAGGGTCGATGCGAAGGCGCAATCGTCGACCTCTATCCAGTATGCCTCGAAGAAAACTGCCATAGTTGCCTCTTTAGGACACAAACTGAACAGCGTGTTTGTGGATGGCTTGTTTAATGGAGAGAAACGCACCATGCTGCTGGATACAGGTGCGACGAAGACTATCATCAGGCCCGACATTGTCACAACACCGACAATGATTAAACCAACAAAGTGGCGACTACGGACGGCAACAGGAGACTTGGCTAGGATCCATGGTAAAGTGGAGGCAGCAGTGACTGTGGGAAGCACCAGCTTCGAACATCCAATGCTGGTTGCCGATATTGAGGAAGAAATCATAATTGGAATGGACATCATGAACACCCGAGGCTTCCAATTAGATTTTAAAAATGGAACACTGAGAACCAACAACGAAGAGGTGGTACTGCATAGGAGAGAGGAAGAGACAGTTTGTATTTTGCTGGCTAGGGATTCTTCAATTCCTGAGAGGGGCGAGATGACTTTGTGGGCTCGCCTGGAAGGGAAGATGAAAGAAGGAAGCATCGTGATGTTTGAGCCTAAAATACACGATTCTGAAGTAGGACGAGGCATTGCATGTGCAAAGAGCCTGGTACAATACATGTGGGAAAGACTGTGCCCGTGAGATTGATGAACGTCAACTATCACTCTGTAAGTTTGGCAAGGGACAAAGTTTTGGGGCTCTGCTCGTCAATTTCCTCTGTGGTGCGACAAGTATGTGAGACTGAGCAAACCATCTCTGAGTTCACCGGAGAGATGTAGGAGTTAGTTGTCACCTCTTCAAAAGATCTGGATAAGAGACAAAAACAACGATTGAGAAACCTGATAAGGAATTACGGCGACATCTTCGACAATAACGGGACTGGGGAAAAGGGCCGAACGAACGTGGTACGGCACACCATCAACACAAAGAGAGCACGACCGATCTGCCAAACAGCTAGAAGACTACCTTTGGCCAAGAAGGAGAGGGCGGACAAGATTATCAAGGACATGGAGAAAGGCGGTGCCATCGAGCCTTCTAGTATTCCGTGGTCATCGCCAGTTGTTCTGGTTAAAAAGAAGGACGGTTCAACTCGATTCTGTGTGGACTATCGTCAGCTGAACAACTTGACGAAGAAAGACAGCTACCCGCTACCACGAAGCATTGACGAGCATCTATATAATGGGCTTTGCCATTCGGACAGGGAGTTAGATATCGATCAGCCGCGAATTATAGATCGTTACAACATAGATATACGCTGCGATTGTGAACATAAATATTTGTGGTTGTGTCAGTGACTTTAAATAAATTAATTAAAACTGGACAAGTGTTTTCTATAGCGAAACTCATTACAATATTTTGTAATAATAGACGGGACGCCTTATCTTCATCATCTGTCACAAAAAAAAGGAAAAAAAGAGGAAACAGAAGAAAAGGAAATAAAGAGGTTTTTCTAACCCGTTGGGTGCGATCGGGGGATGGTGGAGATTGGTGGATATTGTTAACTCGTGCAGAGTGGCCAATCTGGAAGAAAATTGAAAAACTGACCAGAAAACATACAATTCATTTACAACTATGTAATATGTATATACAAAATAGACACTTATCGATATCGATATAACCCGACCAACACTTGTAAAATTAAAACTCATACGTCAGGTTGACCGCCAAAAATAACTGACAAATAAATCGATAAGCAACTGACGCGGGTTTTTATAAAAAGTATGAAATGCCTTCGCAATCGGGACAAAATGCGTATTTATTTAGTTGAAAATACACCATAGTGATGTTTAATACCGCTAAGTGATCACTAGACGTTTTCAGAAATGAGTGCAATAATAATTTGGCGGTTATGTGTTGAGTGTGACCGTGGAACGTAGGTGAATGGAAATCAGAATTACACTATTAATAATTATAGCCTGAACTTTAAGTAAATCTTGACGATAAAATGCAAAAGACTCACCAAATAAGAGCTGGTTCTTTGACGTCGTCAAGATAGTGAGGGTCCATCATAATTTTTATTTTTTGAATTATTTATTTTGCTTTCAGTTTTTTTGTATATTACCTTTTCAAATTAAGTGGCAATGACACAGTGTAATTTGTTTTGCAATATCTCACCAAACACACTCATGAAATAACAAGAACTTTTTTTGAAAGTAGTCGAGATTAAAAAAAATTAAAATAATTCTCTGTTGAGCAACTTTGACATAATGCGAATTTGTGACACCTTGTATACATCTTCGGCCATCTGGATCATCGGGGAAATTGCCAGGTTCTTTTTATGGTCATGACTTTTGGGAATATTTCCAGACGGTTCAGCGAACGAATCAATATGACATCAACTTTGAATTGACGAGATCAACATAGCACATTTCTGAATTGGATGATGAAATGTTTGGCATGATCATAATATCCACTTGTCGATAATTATTAATAATAATAATTACTGATGTGTCTAACAACTTTTGCAAATCATTGTGATGAAAAACTCACCAAGATTTGAAGTGGTTTGTGTTGTTTACGAGGAGTAAGTATTAACTATGACGCTTCGAAACTTTTAGATTTATTCACGTACAAACAAAAAGATACACTTAGTTGATGGTTGGGTAGGTGGTGTCCTCAGCAATACCACACTCGTTGGATCCACGGAGGATTTTGAAGAAACCCTTCTCACCCCAATCAGCACCCCAAGAGTTCTTGACAATCCAGTAGTCCTGGCCATTTTCGGTACCATATCCTACAACGAGGACACCGTGGTTCAAGCCATAAGGAGAGCACGAGTTGTCTGTGTAAACTCCAGAATCGTAGAGAGACAAGTAGGAGGCGTCCATAGCAACGGATACTGGACCAACAGTAGCAACAGCTTCGAGAAGATCTTCTTCACTGCCGGACAAGAGTTTGTAGCCGGAGACTTTGGTGACAACGGCGGAGGAGTTGTATCTGCAGCTTGCGTCAACACCTGTATATAATTGGGAAAATTGCACGATTAACAATAAAAACACAGATTTACCGGATTTTTGATTCTCAATTTATCAATATATTAATTGTTGCCCATATTTTAAAAGTAATTTACGAAACTACACAGATTCTTTGGTTTGTCGGATATCGACTTCAAATTTTGATGAGAGTTGCTTCGAAATTCAATTTCACTTTTTTTTTAAGTTTGAACAAATATCAGGGTCCCAAAATCATCATTTTTTTCTTTCAAAAGTTGCTCTATAAACAAACATTACAGCATTGCAGAAAACTCTGAGTAAATCGCGGTACATACTTTAGTATTTCCATGGGAGCAAATCGGTTCTATATCCATAGGCGAGATATGCGATACAGTCGACATCCTGACTATAGACCGCTAAGTTTTCATGCTTTTGGCGTATTTTTTATCTCTAGTTTATCATAAGTAATTACGTGAAAGGTATTACGTGACTGCTAGATTTTTTTCATGATAACATCAAATAAGTTAAGGAAATACTTATCAAACGTGATCTTACCTTGGTATTTGTAACTGGACTCAGATTGAAGTCCCTTCTTTTCAACGTAGGCGAAGGTCTGTTCCAAATATCCACCGTTGCATCCGGCGTTGGTCTTGTCACAATCAACCAATTGTTGTTCAGAAAGGGAAACCAATTTTCCAGATTTACGAGCGTAGGCAGCTTCAGTAGATCCAGTCTGGACAACCACGTCATAAGCACACTTTGCAAACTAAACATAGATACTTACAACAGAGAAAGCCCAGCAAGATCCACAGTCTCCTTGGTCTTTGACTTCAGTAACTTGTCCCTTGGACCTCCAGTCAACAGATTCAGGTACAGCAACTCCAGTTCTCACGTATCTCTCGGTTTTCAACGTGTTGGTGGGTTTGGAATGGAGGTTAAGCCTGGCTCTGAACTCCTCTTGGGTCATGTCGGAGAACTTGTTGATGGCTTGTTTGTAGGAAACTTGGCCTTGTTCGTAAAGGGCATTGTGTTGTTCAATGGAACGAAGGTTGTCTTTGAAGATGGCGAAACGTTTGGCCTCTTCCACTTGGTTCTGGTAGGTCTTGCCGTGCTCCGACTACAATGGCCTTCGTTGCTTTGGATGGGATTTAACGTCAAACACTTACCTTGAAGGATCTGAACTGAGCCCCATGCTCTGCAAGGGAGGCACTGACGGCAACTACCAACAAACTGGCCAAAATGAAAGATTTCATGGTTAACTACTATGTTCCACTATTGCATTGCGTTGAGGTGCATCAAATTTATATCAATTTGTTGACATTCTCAATCTTATCGCAATGACAGGAAGCACTTGAGAGAGGATGGTTTTTTCTAATATAGTTGTACGCAGTTGGATGTTTTTGTCTGCCCTTGATTCAAGTTCGATTTTCACTCACAACTAGGTTATTGGGATGAGTAGGATTGACTTAATAGGCATGATTCTTCGTACTGATGAGGGTGCAGAGCAGTCACAGAGAATGAGCTCCATCATCTAGTTTTCAAAGTTACTGACCTTGTATATGAGGCGTTGCTGTTGTTGTTGTTTAAAGCGGGTCACGCACTTGAAAGTTGCTACTCTGTGGGAAAGCCCAGCCACTAGCGGCCAAACCTGGGGAACCGGGCGCACCCCAGCGTTATTAGTCTAACTTGACTGTGATTGAGCACTCCAATCAGCCAACCGCAACAACTATGTATACTTAATAACCAGAAACACCACCGCCAGGGAAACCTGCAAGAGAAGATCTTCTGGGGCCCAAAAGCGTAAGGCCAGAGGCCAAGCCAATAAACAACAAAGGATTGAGAAGCCCATCCAACCTAGTTAGTGATCTCTGTTGGTGCGCACCACCCAAAATCTCGGTGATTTTTTATTTGAAAACAGTGAAACCAAGGCTACAGTGACACAGCAAGGGAGATCAAAATGGCGATATGTGACTACTTCACCGGCGCCATATCAAGCAGGAAATTATATCCAAGATCCCCGAAGAAGTGTGAGTGGAGGAGGGGTATACCTCACATGTGGCTTGGAAATACTGTAAGGGTAACTCCATTATAAGGAGCTCCACTCCATTATGTGAAAGCGAGCAAACTTCCAAAACTAATCAGGAAACTAATCCAAAGATCAGGATGATCACCGGAAAGGAATGCAAGAAAAGTACAGAGGGGAGCTCATCGAGTAAACCCATATGGACCAGGCAATGACGAAAGAGGGACTCGGACCAGGAACCACAGTCACCCATAGGAGTGTAAGGTCTCATTACTGGTCATGCTTTCTTCAAACAGCACCTGCTATAATGAAGAGGATGTGTGATAGGTATGTGATGAAGAGGATGAAATACCTCTTCACACAGTAGAGTATGAAGCGTAGCTATATAAAAACTGAAAGACATAAATCATCACTTCGAGGTTTATCGATGGAATTCAGGTCACCCCGCGTGTGACGATAACCTTGGCTAGCATTTCCCTAAAATTTGATTAATTTGGAGCCCTGCTTGATCCAACTATTGGATCCACCTTTTCTATGGTTCACGCCAAAAAGACCCAGCACCTTGACGGACCTATATATACTACCGAACAATTGATTGGGACAGCATTAATTAATCAAATTTCGTCTACTAAGAAGCCAGTCAGAACGACCTTCTTGACGTGCATGTTGACCGGCGTCAAACATAAAAGTAATTCTATAGCCCTGATTGTTTTCATGACTACTCTGGAAGTGAAACCCCAGGTCTTGCCAATGAAAATCCAACACAGTTCATATAAGCATACATTTGTTGTAATCTCTTGGTGCTCTTAGTGTCCCAATTTGATAAGTTGTAAAACGTCAATATAGACGTAAAAACAAAATATATTTCGCCTGATGGGCGATTATGAAGTCTTTGTCCAGAAGGTCAGCAAGAAGAAGGAACTATTCGATGCACCTGCGATTGGCCAGCCTTATCTTAAAACAGAAACAATTGGAGGTACGACTCATAGAAAGGAGGTGTCAGAATTCAGTTTTTAGCGCGTGTGACCTAGTTCAACAATCCGGAGGTCCAATTTAGTACACAGATGGTTCCAAAACAAGCCATATTGTGAAAGAAAACCCAACGTGGATATCATATGAACCATTTGGGGAGCATGCTACTGTTTCCCAAACGAAAATACATGGAATAAATGTCTCATCTCACGAGATGCTATAAAAGAAGGAAAATCCTTATCTTGAGTGAGAGCCAAGTCCAATATCAGTTTGTTATCACAAATCAACCTTTATAGTCGTAATGAATGCATAAGTACCCAATGTACGTACATCCACGTTGAAATGATAAGATCAGATCTTGTTGTCGACTAAATTGATCATCAATGATCTTTATAGCAAAACATTGTAATAAAAACAAATTTGAGAGATTGTTTGTCATTACATATTAATGATAAATATTGTGTGCAGCTGTTGGTAAAATCCAGTGGCGTAACTACACCCCCGTAGCCACAGGGGGCCCTAACCGGATACAAAAAAAAATAATGATAAAAAAACAGTGGTATTATCTAATCACATCAGATCAAGTCCCCCCTGTATATTCACGCTTGTATTAAAACTTTACGCTCCACCATTTTGTCGTTAACGTAGTGATGACTCAGCAACTCCCGATTCGCGATCGTTGACAAGTGTCACAGCTTGGGTTGTGAATGTCTTGAAGCGGCCCTATTTTCGCCTAAAGGGCTCATTGCTCAATGTTTTTTTTCATAGGATTTCGTAAGAACTCGAGTCTCCAGACGATCAACTGATCGGTAATCGAACGTGAAATAAAGACTTTTCTTGTGGAAAAATTACAAGTCTCACACACTTTTGTGACGTCACGACTTAGGCAGTCTATCCCGAATGAATCGATCAAAGAAAGGGGGCTACGGTGGCCGAGCATGTAACACGCCGGCTTGAGAGACCGTTAGTTCTGATTGATGTGGGTTCGATCCCCGCGGTGAGCAGAAATTTTTATTTTCTGTTCTGTATTTAGTGGCACTCTCAATGGCTAATGGAACTTAGTAGGCTGTAGTATTATTGATTACTGTCAGTCAAAAAGTTAATAAATTAGCCTAAATAATTTGGATCCTGCATGTTCAATACTAAAACCAGGTGATGTTCTCAATCAGCACCTCAGTTAGAACTGCGGCATACGGGAGGTCAGAGGGACCGCCCATGGGCTACGTTGTCGCCTAAGCTAAATGCTGTAGTTGACACCTATGTTGTCGCCTATGCTGAATGGCTAAAGGCTTGACGACAATGATCCAAGAGAGCAACTTCTCTCCTCCTGGAGGCTCCTCTTGGAGTTGCGCTATGGGCCCGCTGTGGGGCATAGAATGTGCTGTGGTACTTCCCACCCTCACCTGAAATCTACAATCTACATCTACAAAGGAATCACTTTTATCTGAAGTGGATTACAAAATTATCGGCATAGTCGAAATTTAAACCTATGTGCAAATGAACGATAAGCGGACAATACCAGCAGTGACGTCATCAGGCGCAGGCCGCAATATATGGCCTTGTCAATTTCCTTGATTTAATTCTGCGACGATTTTACGTACCAATTATATGGTTTCTACAATGGTAACCGATTCCCATTCGGGAAAAGTATAGGACCAAACTTAGGGAGAGTGTGTTTTAATAAACGGCAACGCTGTAGTAAGCCTCACATTTATGGGCATCAACCAGGGAACTGCCCGAGAATCAGGGAAAGTTCGCTGGGTCTGCATCAGGGCTTTGCGGAGGATTTGCTCTTGATAATTGAGTCGGTTAAGGACATAGAGGCTAAGTGAGGGCATGTTTAGAGCAGCTGTGGAAATACGTGGGGATGAGGTGCTCCGGCGTCTCACAATATAGACAAGCCAGAGGCACTGCCTGTTCTCGCAGAGGGAAATATCAGTCCTTCGGGAAGGAGGACTGGGAGTTGCTCTCCACTTCATGGAGCACATGAAGATGGTCAAAGATAAAGCGACAAGGATTGTGTCCAGCACGACCCTTTGGTGGTTCTGTTGGGATCAAAAATCTGGGATGAATGAGAAAAGAATACCAGGGTGGAGAAACAATCAAGGGCTTCACAGATAATTTCGTACAGGACGGTCGCCACTGAGGTCCTGGAGGTTTTAGTGGGACTGTACCGCTGGAGGTACCTAAGTGCATAGACTAGACATGTTGACTGGGAGGCATTTCAGAGGGAAAGATAGTTGGAGGAAGGAAGATAGTTTTTCCCATCGGTGTGGTATTAGCAGCAGTGCGCAGGCCAGCAGACCCAAGGCCTTCGTAGATGCGAGCTGACAAGGGGAAAGACCAAAGATGGGATGAATCTCGTAAAGGGAGAGCGGGACTATTTGAGGTTGCATTTCAGAATGATGTTGACGTTGACGAGGTTAAACAGTTATATTTTCCGAATCTCGGGCGCCACCATCTGGATTATTGTGGTTGAGGACCCACAGCGCCTATCGACTAGCCTTTGATTGCAAAATGATGAAACAAACCCAAAACGGAATCAGCGACAATTTCCCATGAAACAGGCCTGCCTTTTCAACCTCATCTGCCATCACAAGAGCAGAACAGATCAGGTGAGTTATGTTCAGGCGCATCAAGAAATTTCCTCCAAGTGAGGTTTTCTAAATACATAGGTATAGGTATCTATGTTTGTTGACGGCAAAGAATCCATAATATCAGATAGCAGATATCGTACTTTTAACCATGTGGTCATTCCAAGGATACGTTTGAGTGAAAATAACACCAGAATTAAGTAACTTTTTATTCCATAGCGAAATATTACAATGTCTGTGTCAATGAATGACATGGTTGGTTGCTCTACTTATTGACAAGATGTTTAGTTGATGGTTGGGTAGGTGGTGTCTTCAGCAATACCGCATTCGTTGGTGCCACGGAGGAGTTTGAAATAACCTTCCTCACCCCAGCTGGTACCCCAAGAGTTCTTGACGATCCAATAGTCCTGGCCGTCTTCAGAACCATATCCTACAATGAGGACACCATGGTTCAAGCCCCAAGCAGAGCAGTATTCGTCGGAGTAAACTCCAGAAAAGTAGGAGGAAAGATAGTTGGCATCCATAGCAACAGATATTGGACCAATAGTGGCAACAGCTTCAAGCAGATCTTCTTCGCTTCCGGACATGGTTTTGTAGCCGGATACTTTGGTGACAACGGCGGAGCTGTTGTATTTGCACTCTCCGTCAACTCCTTTATAGAATAAAAATAATAAAACGTTTTTTTTCTATAGATCAATGGAAAGAATTAAAAAGTCTCACGTAACCATATCCCACACATTTTTTGGACATTTTTGAATGATAATTATCTTTGAAAGTGCTTCAAACAATCAGATAATCAGAATTTCAGCACTTGAAAAATCGACAAAGGACAATGAACAAATATGACTCTATAAAGGCAGAGGCGAATTACAGAATGTAGATGATTAAAAATGGGCATTGAAGGTCGTCAAATTAAAGGCAGGATGTCAGGTATGAAGAACAGAGAACCAAACATATGATCTTACCAGTGTATCTGTAGCTAGACTCGGATTGAAGTCCATTCTCTTCAACGTAGGCGAAGGTCTGTTCCAAGTATCCACCGTTGCATCCTTCGCTAAGGGTCTCACAGTCAACCAATTGTTGTTCAGACAGGGAAACCAATTTTCCAGATTTACGAGCGAAGGCACCTTCGGTAGATCCAGTCTGTGCAACAACCTCATTAAAAAGGGCACCAACTAGACCAAATACTCACGATAGAGAAAGCCCAGCAAGATCCACAGTCTCCTTGGTCCTTGATTTCGGTAACTTGTCCCTTGGTTCTCCAGTCAACAGATTCAGGGATAGCAACTCCTTTTTTCACGTATCTCTCGGTTTTCAATGTGTTGGTGGGTTTTGGGTGGAGGTTAAGCATAGCTCTGAACTCTTCTGGAGTCATGTCGGAGAACTTGTTGACGCCTTTCTTGTAGGAAACCTTGCCTTGTTCGTAGAGGGCATTGTGCTCTTCAATGGAACGGAGGTTGTCTTTGAAGATGGCGAAACGTTTGGTTTCTTCCACTTGGTTTAGGTAGGTCTTGCTGTGCTGCAACTACAACAGCAATGGTCACTTTGGAATTTAACGTGAAAAGCTTACCTTGAAGGCTTTGAACAAAGCACCATGCTCCTCAAGGGAGGCACTGACGGCAATCACCAACAAACTGGCCAAAATAAAAGATTTCATGATAACGATTATGTTCCACTGTGACTTTGACTACAATTTTTTCCAAATTTATACTTATTTGAGGATATCTTATCGCATCTAAAATTTGAAGTTCAAGTGCTAGGTTTTTGTACGTAGGTACTTCACGCAATGACTTGGTAAATTTTTGCTAGGTTCCTATTTTGACATGAGCGGTATAACCACGTTTTATTATTAATTAACATGCAGCAAAACTCCCTTAAAAGTTCGATCCACTCATTATGATACTCTTCAGTGCAGTATTCACAATAACAATAGGTCTCTCATAGATTCAACCTTACGTCCGAGCAAGAATTGTCACGTGGGAAACGGTATTACTACACTATCATCTGGAGGGGCTCACAGAACTCACGATGGACAGAAGAAATCAAAGTTTTCCCTCGCAACAACGCTACTCTCTTGGGGGTACTTCTGGAGGCACCGTTGAAAGTAATGGCATACGAGCTAGTGCAGTGGTGGTCGTGGAAGAACAAGGCAGACCACGGTCAGGCAACTCGAACCAACTACCACTCTCATGACAACAACCTACGGATGAAAATTACACCAAGCTTTTGAAGCAGAGTACCCTGAGGTACAGGAGAACGCTTAGCCGACCAGCGAAAGTACCAAATGAACGACAAAAAATCACACAGAACCACAACATCCACAAAGAACCATAAACAGGCACAAATTCACAAAAAAAATCACAAAGAACTACAATGCACCACACAGAACTACAACAACCACAAAGAAACTCAAAGAACGTTTATAATAATAATAATAATAATAATAATAATAATAATAATAATAATAATAATAATAATAATAATCATAATAAAAAACCTACCCCTTTACCACATAGAAAATGTGAGACTAACCAATGAGAATAATAATAGTCGTTTATTTCCAACAGGTTATTACCTAATTACAGGATATTCCAGATACACAAATGCTGCAGTTCCCGGGTATACACTGTCCTCTCTAAACATCAAATACTTTAGAAATCTCCTCTGAATGGACTCTATTGCGTTGATGTGACAGTCATTAATTGGGTGCCAAATCAGTGAGCCTGGAAAGGACAAATGCATTCTATAGGAGTCTTATGGTTCCAATCTCAGTAAAGTGCCGGCAGTTCCGTATGCCAAAACCCGTGATTTCGGCTATCCTTTCGATAGGGGTCAACAATCTTATCGTTGACGATGAGGATGAGGAGAGTATGGATGAGGGAGAGCTGTCTGGGTGGTCTGGAGCAGTTTCCTCCCACAGTCATTAGCATACCAGTTGGCGGTTTTGGTTCTGCGAGGGAGCTGGAGGATTCCCTGGAGGACTCATATGCCCCATTTTCTTGTTCCTGTTGGTCGTTATCTTGTCCCGAACGTTTTGTTCATTTCTATTTTGAATCCTCATTGAGCCTCTCCGCTTTGAGGGGACCATCTACTTGGGAGGTTTGCACATCCCTTGTGCTGTCCTTCTCTTCCTTTTCTTTTGCTTATCTTAATAAAAAATCTTCTTTTTTCTTTCTTTCGGATCTTTGATCTGTCTTTCCTCCTCCTGTTCCTGGAGTTGTCCCGACCTGTTGGAGTTGGAGCTGTTCCCGTTCCAGTTCCAGTTCAAGTTCCAGATCCCGTTGTTATATATAACTAGTTCTGAAATATAGACCTTCCTGTTGAATGATTTCTGGTCGTCTGCATAAGCCAGCCTCTCGCATTGAACCATGGCAATCAGGTCAATGGTGAAGGCATCGAACAACAGTGGCCTCAGGGCTGCGGAGCTCCAGACGTGGGGATGAATGTAGGTGAACGGTAGCCATCGATCTCCACAAACTGTTTTCTCTCCACTAAATAGGACTGCAGAACAGTTAGGAGTTCATCCGAGAAGCCAAAGTCGTTCTCCAGCTTACGAACTAAAATATTTTGGTCGATTTGGTCGAAGGCTTGCTGAAAATCTGTGTAAACAGCATCCACTTGGCATTTATTCTTCAAGACATTACTGGAAAGATTGGTACAGAACCGTGATAATAAATTTTTTTCAACCACAAACCATCATAGATCACCACAAAAGAAACACAAGAATCACGAAGAACCATAACAACCACAAAAAAAAGTGTGCACTAGGTAAGTGCAAGAAACAGCTCTGTCGTATGACGACATTCGCCACCCATAAATAGCACACATCCAAGGAAAACTGTGAGTTATTTTGAAAATAGGAGGAAACTTCCCTGGTGCCACGGAGAAGTTTGAAGTAACCCTTCTCACCCCAGCTAGTACCCCAAGAGTTCTCGACGATCCCGTAGACTTTGCCATTTTCAGTACCATATCCTATAACTAGGACAACGTGGTTCAAGACAAGAGGAGAGTACCACATGTCGGAGTAAATAAGTAGCGAGGAGGCGTCCATAGCAACGGTGGCAAGAACTTCAAAAAGATCTTCTTCGCTTCCGGACATGGTTTTGTAGACGGATACTTTGGTGACAACGAAGCTGTTATATTTGCATTATTAAAGAATACAGAAATTTTTTGCCTTAATTAAAAAATCCATTTTGACGTGTGGACTAATGTCCAAATATTATAGGTAGTTGGTGATCCGTTTGTCCAAAGCTGATAACAGACAAATTACCAATATATCATAGAAACATTACATGTGTGATATGATTTTTGGAAATTTTTGGTTAATAGTCTCTAAAAGTGCTTCAAAGAATCAAATTAGAATCTTGGCACTTGACCGTCGACAAAAGACAATTAGAAAATATGTAATGCAGATTGAACAAAATATGGGTTTTCGTTTGAGCTCTGGGGTTATCAAATTAAAGACAGATATGAAAACAGAGAGACACACTCCTGATCCTAACATTGTATTTGTAGCTGGACTCAGATTGAAGTCCATCCCTTTGAACGTATTCGAAGATCTGTTCCAAAAATCCACCGTTGCATTCTTCGTTGGGGGTGTCACAGTCAACCAATTGTTGTTCAGAGAAAGAAACTATTTTTCCAGATTTCCGAGCGAAGGCGCCTTCAGTAGATCCAGTCTGTGCAACAACCTCATTGAGAAGAGCACCCACTAGCCCAAATACTCACAATAGAGAGAGCTCAGCAAGATAGGCAATGACGGCCATCACCATCAAGCTGGTCAAAATTTAAGATTTCATGGTAACGATTATGTTCCACTGCTACTTTAATCAAGATTTTTTCCAATATTTCATACTAGTTTGACTATTATCTTATCGCATCTGAAATTTTAAGTTCAAGTGCCAGACTTGTGTACGTGCTATACGCAATGATTTGGCAGATTTTTGCCACGTTTTTATCTTGGCATGAGCACCACATTTTGTTCATTAGAAAGACGCAGCAAAACTACCCACAACCTCCATTCACCGCGTCTATCGTGGGAGGAGTTAACTACTCCCTAGAGATTGACGAAGAGTGAGAGGGATGATACTACTCACAGGGGTTGAAGGGAATGAGAGGGCTTACACCACTCACGGAGATAGGACGAGTAATTAGTAATGCCAAACACTGACCCATATATTCTTGTTTCATACTTACAAAACTGCTTGCTCAGCGTGACCTTGACCCTGGGTTGGGCGTCGATTCTAATAGTGGTAAATTGGGTGGATCAACACTAAGTGTATACTTATATGACAATGTGGATCCAAAACACCTTTAATAGTGTTTGGAATGTATAATTTTTTTGTGTGTCTCGATGATATGTTGTTATTTGATAACAAATTTAACGAAATAGTTGCCATTTTCATGAAATCGGTAGAACGGTTGTCAAGGAATTGAGTTGTTTTTGATCGATTTTAAACAATCCAAAGAGCTCCTAATGCCGACTTTGTAATAATAACGAACATACCATCATTGATTTGTTGTGATTTGTGTTGTGAATTGAGTCGTTTTTGCTCCTTTCAAGCTCCATAAATAGCAATAAAACACTTCTTGAAAAAGCTTCTAATGACTTTATATCAATAACGGGCGCATATTATTCGTTGTGATTTTGAAGGAATTGAGTCATTTTGGGCATTTTATACCCCCCGGGGTTTTTCCCTAAATTTAAGGATTTTTTTTGATATATACATTTGGTAAAGTCGCTTGCCATATGAGTTGAAGTGACGTTTGGATGTTTTGTAGCGATGATCCCAGGATTTCTGTGAGGGCGGTGTTGTCGGTAGCGTGCGGGGTTGCCGCTTATGGTTTTTTTGTGACGTGGGAAATGAGGGTTATTGGGAATTCGGGTTTTGGGGTCATTTGAACTGATGTAGACGTTTGGATGTATTCAAGCATAGATCCGGTTATTTCTGTGAGGAAGATGAGGGAGTTTTGATGGGTAGGTTTGGCTTGGTGACCTTGGTGTTTGATGTGACGTTGACGTTGAGGTGTTTTGAAGGGTTGATCTTGACAGTTGACCAGGATCGATGTGTGTGCGACGTTGTCAGTTATGGTGTTTTGTGGGCAGGTTTTTTTGTGGACATTTGAATTGACGTTGACGTAGAGGTGTTTTGTAGGGTTGATCTTGACAGTTGACAGGATCTTTGAGTTGACGTTTCAAATGACGTTGATGTTTGTGGTGAGTTGTATCGTTGATTCCGACAGTTGACAGGATCGATGTGTACAAAAGCTACCACAAACATCTTGTCAACGTCTCGGAGGGTATTGGAAATTCAGGCCGGCAACGACGCCTACACTGAGATTCCCAGATCAACGCTACAAAAGCCCTCAAAAGTTAAAGTGAGGTTGGGAACAGCATTTGAGCCAGAATCCTCCTTGTTCTTCCAACAACTATTCCTCCATAAATAATTGTCAAGAAATGTAAAATCTCAAGTATTTTATAAAACAGAGATTTACTACTGGTTAGTGTATACTATACTGTGCTTAGAGTGTGAGTTTATGTAAGACTAGTGTTGGTCGAGTACATCGATATCGACGACTGTTTATTTTGTATATATTACAGAGTTGTTGATATACAGGGTGGGGCAACCAAGATGGGGTGAACCATTGTGGAAAAATGGTGAGGAATTTGTATATTTTTTTTTGTACATGATAATAAGTAAAATAGGCTTTGTTTTAAAAATATAGTCATACTACAGGGTGTCTCGAAAAGTTTTTGTAATCCGTTTGTACAAACCAGTAGTTGAAGCTGATAACAGATGAATTCTCATTACATCATAGAAACGTAACACACTTTAATCTACATGCGTGATATGATCAGCATCGTTTTTTGGTTATTTTTGCCTAATAATCTCCAGAAGTGCTTCAATCAGATAAATAATTGGGATATTGGCACTCGAAAAACCGTCCAAAATGTAGATAATACAAAATATAGGTTATCACACATCCTCCAATTCAATGACCACCGCAATCAATCGGCGTGGAATTAAAGACACAGATTGTAGGTGGATAAGAAACATGCTGAAAGGTAGGAGAATTCAAGCAACTATGCTTGACGGACAAAACTGTAACTATAGAGGCAGCTAAAGGCTGCCCCCAGGGTGGAGTCTTGTCCCCTCTCCTCTGGAACCTAGTCGCAGATGAACTACTGGTAGAGTTAAACAGCAAAGGTTTCTACGCACAAGGCTATACCGACGACGTAGCAATACTTATCACTGGCAAACACACCAAGACAATATCAGAACTGATGCGGACAGCTCTGACAATCGTAGAAAATTGGTGCAGGAGGGTGAACCTGAAGGTCAATCCTGAGAAAACCTTCCTGGTCAGCTTTACGAGAAAGAGGAAGACAGCGGAATCATTCAAACCCATATTCTTTGGACAAGAATTGCAGGTGGAAAAAGAAGTCAAATACCTAGGCATCATCCTGGATGACAAACTCACATGGAATTCACACCTACAGAAAATAGTGAATCGAGGTAAAGCCACAATAATGGCAACAAAAAGAGCGATAGGAAAAAATTGGGGCATAAATCCGCGCATGGTACACTGGCTCTACTGTACCGTGGTAAGACCCACCCTTGCTTATAGCTCTGTTGTCAAGTGGGCGAAAATCGAGCAGCGACAAGCAGCCATGGAACTTGCAAAAGTTCAGAGGCTAGCATGTCTCTGTGTAACGGGAGCCATGAAAACTACTCCAACACTTGCCATGGAGGCCATGCTTAACCTACCTCCTTTAGATATCTACATCAAAATGGAAGCAAGAACGGGAGCATATAGACTTAGCAACACCGGAAACTGGAGCAACTCAAACTCCCAAGGACACACTAAGATAACCAGCACGATCACGAACCAGTTAGTAACAATGAGGAGTGATATCATGTTGAAGAATATCAACTTTAGCACGTCTCCCAAGACCAAGCTAATATGTGAAGAGGAAACGGTGAAACAACTCCGGATGGCTAATGGGGCAATATGGTACACAGACGGCCCCAAAACAAGCCGGGGAACTGGTGCCAGAATCGTAGGTGAAAATCCAAAGTGGGAAACATGTGAACCACTCGGGATGTACGCTACAGTTTTCCAGGCAGAAGTACATGCAATAAACGTATGCGTGCAAGAGAATCTTGGGAGAGGCTACAGAGAAAGGATAATCCTTATCCTTAGTGACAGCCAAGCTGCAATCAAAACCATGTCCTGTCGGAAAAACCAAATCCAAACAAGTCATGGATTGTCAGCATAACCTTGTCACGCTGGGAGTATATAATGATGTCACTCTTGGATGGATACCAGGACACACAGGGATAGCTGGGAACGAGCGGGCGGATCTACTAGCACGCAAAGCTGCAAACACACCACTTCTGGGTCCAGAACCTGCTATTGGTATTACAAAATCCTCTGTGAGAGGTTGGCTGAACTGTTGGTCCAAAAAACAACAGAAAGCTAGATGGTGCCAATCACCAGGACTGAAACACAGTAAATTAATGATGACAGACGAGATCGAATCATCATTTTCTGGAAGCCTATTGAAACTCAGCAGGAATCAGCTTAGGAAAGTAACAGGTTTATTAGCTGGACACTGCACTCTAAGGAAACACATGCATATCATGGGTCTTTTCAACGAGGAACCCATATGTAGGCTGTGCAACGAGGAGGAGGAAACAGCCTCCCACAATGTATTCGAATGTGAAGCGCTGGCGTACTGAAGAAGAGATAACCGGGAATTCACAACCACTCCTCAAAGGACGGACAGGGAAACAGTAGAACGAGTTATAAACCTTATTCGGGCAATGGAGCTCTTCAACTGAGAGACAGGCACAGAGAAGATACAATAAGCCCAACTAGAGGCTGAGGTGTCGGGGCCAACAGCCCGAAACTCGTAGCGCCTGTACTTCAGTAATCAGTAATCAGTAGGTTATCGCTTTGGAAAATTTGAAAATAGAACTTTGGGGTTGTCAGATTAAAGGCAGGATGTCAGGTATGGAAAAAGAAGGAGACCAACATGTGATCTTACCAGTGTATCTGATTGAAGTCCTTTCCTTTCAACATAGACCAAGGTCTGTTCCAAGTATCCAATTTTGCATCCTTGACTTTTGATGTCACAGTCAATCAATCGTTGCTCAGAAAAATAAACAAATTTTCCAGATTCACCAGCGAAGGCACCTTCAGTAGATCCATTCCGTTAAAAAACCAGGACAATAGAAAAAGCCCAGCAAGCTCCGCAGGTTTCTTGATGTTTGACTTCGACAACTTTTCCCTTGGTTCTCCAGTCCACAGATATAAGGAAAGGGAATATCTCTCGGTTTTCATCGTGGTGGTGGGTTTTGGATGAAGATTGAGCAAAGCCTTCTCATAAGTCCAACCTCACGTCCGAACAACAATTTTCCAGTCGGAAACGGTAACATTCTACAAACTCATCAAGATGAACAACCATCACCGTGCGGGAAGGTCATGGTCAAAATGGGTTTGTGCGCATCTTTAACGCTGCATGACTTCTTTAGTTAATGGATTAGTTCCACCAGTGCCTTGTCAGTCATTGTTGATCTAGTAGCGGACCTTCTTGACGGAATCTTAGTGAAAGCTGACGTTGACATTTCAGCCATAGTCACTCTTCTGTGCGCAGGAAAAGGAAGCTCGACCGTCCTGGAGTTGTTGGTTCAGGTATGTAACCTTTTGACACTGGACGTGTCCCTTGGGGTGTCCGGTTCCCTTCTTCTCGCCACTCTTCTCAGAGTCGTTCTGGAACTTGTGGATGATGTAGTTGGAAAAGTTTTATTGGGAATTATCATCCCGGATGTATTGTCCATTGTCGTCAACTTGCTGGACTGTGTTCTCAACGTGGTCGGCACACTTCTTGATGATATTTTGACTGTTTTGGACGTTGATGGCCTGGTTTCTGCTCTGTTGAGCGTCGATGTGACCAAGACTGCTTACAACAATTGCGCAGATGTTATCGAGAGTGTTTGTGGTGTCTCCTTGGGTGATTGTTTGACAGACAGCACTGCTGCCACTGAGGCTTCGAAGATTGAAACTTTCCTGGAATCCTTCGATATGGTTGTTAGACGAAATGTATATTTATTCTTATTTTATTAATAAATTATTTAGTCAGCATCACTTTTGTGGTATTGATTTCAACACACAACATTCTCAAAGCAGATTTTTGAGCAGCTCTGTATAAAAACACCCCACGTGATGCTTTGGTCAGTAAAGAAGAAACTTTTTTATATTTTGCAAAAAAGAATGTGTCTGATAAGGTCCAGAGCATTATTGACCTCTTTATTTCACCATATGAAATACTGTGCCAGTCGACTTTTAAACAACTCCTCACCTATGTGACTGGTTTTTGCGTTGACCAGTTACGATACCCGAGATTTTCCGGTGATTTTCGACGAGGAGTGAAAATAGTATTTTCCTGATCTCGGGCGCCACCCTCTGTAACCACTTGATAGAGGACTCACAGTACCTATCAGGTAGCTTTTAAATAGTGAAGAAAGTTCGTGGTGTTCCAAAAAAGCCTACTGAACTTTTGACTTGAACACTGGTTTGCAGAAAATAAATCAGTCTATTTTGTCCGTCAGTTTGAATAAATAAAATAAATAAATAATAACAATAAATAAAAACAATCTCTACGAACGGCGAGGATTGACAGAAAATGCAGCAAACAGTTTAAACAGCAGATAACAGTCAAAAAAAGTTCAAATAACGACGACGTAGGGGTACGTGTGGTACGGGCCACAGTAATATTATCGATACGATAATTGAACGATTGTAGACTGTTCTTATTGAATCGCGGCATACGGAAAACGATATTTTTGTGAAAATACGGTACTGATTGATAGTATATGATATAATAGAAGGTAATTTAATGGGCATGGAGATGCCAGCGTGTATGCTAGACCCTGCGTGGGACTTCATCAGGGGTCATTAGGTTAAGAGTGGGTGTAGATAACTGCTGAGAAGAAGGCATGGGAGGCAGTGGAGGAGTTTAGGGCTACTTCCACTCAGTTATGAGGTCTGGAGTCGTGCAAGTCCATAAGAGGGAGGTCATGGCCTTGGGTCATACCTCAGTGGAGAGTGGTTTGGATACCTCCACAGGGTGGACACACGTGAGGAGAATTGGGGTGGCCAGAGTGGGTGAGGAATCCGAGTGGAATGGTGCACAGCGATCGCAGATCTGTGGTTGACAACATGGACAGCACCATGTGGGTGGTATATGACACGCAGAAGGGAATGGCGTACGAAGAGAGGCACATCAGGGTAGTATGGGCAACCCTATGGTACAACGATATGATTGAGGCACGTAGACGGGCTGTGAAGGAGGCAAAATCCAAGCACCTGGGCACAAGAGCAAAGAGCAAGGAGGAATCATTTGGGGATCAGGAAATGTTAGGAGAGGTGGAGTAGCTCATCCGAAGGCAGTAACC
This sequence comes from Orchestes rusci, assembly GCA_958502075.1. Lineage (NCBI taxonomy): Eukaryota > Metazoa > Arthropoda > Insecta > Coleoptera > Curculionidae > Orchestes > Orchestes rusci. The sequence continues at coordinate 8,031,343 of OY293304.1, read as the reverse complement.
TGCATAGTGTCGTTCATTGTAGTGGTTTAGTGTTTTTTCCTCCACCGACAACCATTTGTTCACCAAGCAACACACAAAGAGGCGTCCTGTAGTGGCACATTCATCAAGAATGAACCAGACTCCCTCAAGATCCATTCCATCCAAGTCATCCATTTTAAAAACAAGGACAAATGCCCTTGGTGCTGGTGGCCTTTCCCGATGTGGAAAAGAGCATCTCCACAGTTCAAGCTCACTGCATGGCCTGACCCAAAATCCATGGAATTGCCATTCCTGATTCTGTTGACTGGAGGTTCAAGGACTAGTAACTAAAGTCAAAGATCAAGGAGACTGTGGAGCCTGCTGGGCTTTCTCTATTGTAAGTATCTCCATTTAGCTCGCGAGATGTTATCATGACATGGTTGTTCATGCAGACTGGAGCCTCTGAAGGTGCTTACGCCCGTAAATCTGGACAATTGGTGTCTATGTCTGAACAACAGTTGATTGACTGTGCCAATGACCTTAACCTTGGTTGCATGGAGGAAACCTCCCCATACCTTTCTCAATATGGTCTTCAATCTGAATTCAGCTACCCATACATTGGTAAGTTTTTCTAAAATCGCGCCAAAGGTTTCTATTTTTTTCACAGCTAAGGATGAACAATGTCCTTACAACTCCTCCGCTGTGATCACCAAAGTGTCCAACTATGTTACCATAACTGAAAACGAAGCTTATCTCCTCGAAGCTGTTGGTACAGTTGGTCCAGTATCTGTTGCTATAAATGCCGACTACATGGATTCCTACGAATCTGGAGTCTTCTCAGACAATCAGTGCAGTAGGGCTTTTGACGATACGGATCATGCTGTTTTGGCTATAGGATATGGTAGTGGAAATGGTGAGGATTACTGGGACATCAAGAATTCTTGGGGTACTGAGTGGGGTGAAGGTGGCTACATAAGAATCGGTCGTGTTGTTTGTCGATTTCCTTGGATGGATGACTGTTTGTTAAGAGCGTTCTGGAGTCTTGCCATTTCAGTATAGTTTTCCATCTGTCCGCAATCAGCTCTTCAGCCCTCCATCTGTTTTTGTCGTAAGACTTCCTTATGACTCTTGAGTTTTGTCATCCAGTTGGAGGTTATCTTATGCCAGTACCATGTCTATCTTTGCCCTCTCTCCATCTGCCTCAGTTTGATTGTAGTTATGTCGGATGTGCAGAGCTGTGTGGTAGGATGGGCTGTGAGTTAGGTCGTAGGTTGATTGTTACTAGGGAAACTGAAAGTGCAATCAGTAGGTGAGCTCAACCATAGAATTTTGTTTTCGGGGTTCTTGAATAACTGCTATTTTGTCCTGCGAAACACGGGGTCGCACAATGTAGCCGAGGCTGCCCTGCTGTGGTGCAGGTAGCATTGAATGGGACTCACCTTATTTACCGTTTCCACCATCTTGATGTCAGATATTTGGTCGTGGCATTGAGTATTATTTGATGTCTCCATAATATATCTCGCAGCTGAAGGTTCATGCATTAGAGGACTCCCCGAGTAGGGCGTTCGAGAGATCATGGCCATGACCATGGCTCGACATTAGCAGCGCCAACATGCATCCTTCCTCCTCTTCCATTTGTTCCAGTAAGGAGAACCCGTTGTTCAGCCTGGATGACATCTGTTTTGGGGTCACGTCTTCCTCCCATATCCCGGAAACCAGACAAGAATCTGAGGCTCTCTTCCCTCGTGATGGAAGACACAATCCACCAGACGACACTAATGTGGCTGTTAGCTACGTTGCGGTCTCTCCAAGTTCTCCTTGGTGGACACATACTCTTGAGAGTAATTAACTTTTTTGGTGTCTTTAGGTAGCAGGGAAGATATTTTGCAGCTGGGTGTGGATGCGTATAAGAGAACGACCCGAGTAAGGCGTTCAATGGAGCCCTCAGAGAAGCGCTTCACGCAGAACAACTATCTTGAAGCGTGGTAGCTTCGAGGGCTCGACGTGGTGTCGGCATCAGCGGGAGCTTCCTCCTTCTCCATTCGCTACAGTTTGATGATCAGCGAGGAGAATCCATGACCCAGCCTCCAAGGCCTCTGTTCTAGGGTCTTCACTTCTTCCTTTTCTATCCCAAACCAGAGAGTGGCTTTTGTCAGCCTTAGCAATGTGTCCACACTCACAACCTCCAAGTTGACGACAATAGACCCCTCTCCGATGGTCTTTACTTTGGCTCCCAGGACGTGAGGTAACCTGGTGGACTGCAAAAGGCGTGTCTACCTTCGTCTCTCGCATCTCCACCGGTACACCGATGTGGACAAATCCAGAATTCGATCGTATTGAGACAGCATGAATTCCAGGACCTGACTTGCGTGTGATTTCATTAGTCATTTTTTAATCAAAGCGTCAAATCGAAGGCTTTTTATGTTGAGGTTCAAAACCAAAAAAATACACCTGTTTCATCGAAGATAATGAATCATGAAGTATAATTAAATATAACGAAAATTATTTGGTGGGGTTGTGTTTGCCCAATTTCGTTATCTTTTGGAGGATTTTATTCAAATTGTTCAAGTATCTAGGTTCTGTTTGGGATTTGATCAACAATTTTTTTTAAAAGTCGGTTTGGTGAGGTTATATTTGCTTAATTTCATCATTTTCCAACGGTTTCTGTTTAAATCTGGTATGAAGGTTCTAGTTGAGATGTCATTTGTGAAATTAAAAAAAAATTGTATGCAGCCTTCGCATACCCAATTTTAACAGTCCGTTGAAAAATATAGAAGGAATAATAAAATCATGAAAACATAACCTCACTGAATGTTCAATACACGATCTATACTATAATTCGACTAAATAAAAAAGTACAAAGTTGAGAAAATGATAGTTGAAGATGACCAACTGAGCAAAATTTTTTTAAATTTCTGATCAAATTCGGAACGAGTTTCCGCGCTTCAAAATAAGAACAAGACTTCCTATAAACATGTATCCGGTAATGCAAAAAATACACGTTAGTCCAAAAAAGTTATGGCTGTTCATATTAGGTAAAATACGTGTAGGTAGCGCCCTCTACAAGTTAGAGCCATACTAAGGTCACATTTGAGACTTGGACTTTATTCCCAATTTTCCCGTATTTTAGTTATTAAGTTCTTTTTGAACCCAAATATAAATAGAATTTATATAGCGAATTTGAGGGAAGTTCATATTTAGAATGATAACGAAATAACGCAAACATAACATCTCCAAATCTATTTTTTTCTTCACATTTCAAAACGAATTTGAACAAAATCCTTCAAAACAATAACGACATTATGAAAACATAACCTCACTTGATCCAAACCCAAATAGTATGTGTTTACCGAATTTGAACAAAATTCATTGAGAAATAACGAAATTTTGTTGACATAACCTCACTAAATAAAAATTATATCAACTAACTCCCCCATAGAACCCATTTGAAATCAGAAAATAATCATTGAAAAATAACGAAACTATGGAAACAACCTCATATACAGGGTGCCACAGATTCGAGTGCATGCATGGGGATCTCATTATTATAAGAGATACAGGGTCAGTTGAATGGTTGCAAGTTGCGCATTTTTATGCTCAACAAAATGCCGTTTCGAAATTTGTAAAATTCCGACTACTTCCGGAAAAAAATCGTAATTTCGCAAAAACGTTATTATTATTTCCTGAGTTTATTTGAGAAGATATTGTTAGATGAATTGCACTTTCTCATTGACACTTTTTGTCCTCTAAAAGATAGCGGTATCAAATTGAGAATCAGACGTTTCGTCTTTGAGCGGCCATCATCAAGTTAATTTTTTTAAATACGGACCTGGATTTTTTATTTCATTTTTAAATAACTTTTGACGTCCTTAATGTGTTAAGGTATAGCAACCGTCGAAAAAAATACTCATTTAAAAGATAATACCAGAGAAAATTAGTTAGGCAACCCTTTTCTCCCTAACTCATAGTTTGGTTCATAAATCCATCATTATTCGATACGTCATTTTTATGAGAAAACCTGCACAGCTAAACAAGCCTAATTGACCGAACCAAAATCGAATTAACATCCAATAACGATAAATTTAATATGAAAATATAATGAAATTAAATTAAATCCACAAATGACATGGAAAATAAAAAAAAATATATAAAAAACTGAATCAATTTCTGCAAGTGTTCAAGAATATTGCCATTTTAACAAAATATTGAAAATAACAATAATAGGTGAAAAATAATTGTAAATATTGACTTTGCTAAGGCAACCCATTGCCCTACAACCTCATCTAATTACCTCAATGCCTCAAGGAAGTCAAAAGATACCTAAAAATAAAGTAAAAAGTCCAGGTCCGTATTCAAAAAAATGAACTTGATGATGGCGGCTCAAATACGAAACGTCTGATTTTCAATTTGATACCGCCATCTTGTAGAGGAGAAAAAGTGGTAAAAATACGCAAATTTGCAACCATTTAATCGACCCTGTATCTCTTATAATAACCCCATGCATGCACTCGAATCTGTGGCACCCTGTATATATTTTTTTTACTTTCCAGATTACATCTCAAATAAGACCTCCACATACCTGATTTGAACAAAATCAGTTGAAAAAAAATGCAAAATTAACCCACTAAATCGTTTTTTTTTTTTAATTCTTTACCACAAAGACCTAAACGACAAAACATTTCTCTTCAATTTTTTTAGCCTTTCACTAAATGTTCAATACACGTTCTTTACCATATTTCGACTAGTTCGACAAAGTTAAAAAAAATTATGGTTAAAGTTGAGCAAAAGATGTTTTATACTTCTGATCAATTCTGAAACTTCCTATAAAGTATAGGACATCAGTCAAGGCTTCCTCTATAACTAGAAAAAAAATTGATCGGAAATGTCAACAGGTGTTTCAAAAAAAACGTGTATTTCTGAACTACTTCCAGGCCTTCTTGAACTTTCTCACTTAAAACGTCATGGTTTGCAACGTGGCTTAGTCTGTTTCAGCTACAGCCCAGCTTTTAAACAATACAATGCTTCTGAATAGCATTACAGTCAATAATTCAGCTGCTTGAAAAAAAAAACAACATACCGAAATAGGTATACCTATACCGAAGCTGATATAAGTGGCAACATGTTCTTGTATTTTTATCGCTTGCCTTCCTCTTGAACTTGGGGAAACCCAATATGAACACGCCACATTACGTATAGGACAGTCTATTTTTACACGGTGTCTGATTAAAAATTGATCTATTGCCACGTGGCATGGCGTGGCGTGTTGAACAGTTGGCTCGTCGAGGGCAACAATCATGGAAAAACCACATGGACATATCCAAGCCAAATTCAAATTTCCTTATAGTTCAATTGAAGGTTGCGTATACTTGAAAAAATGTTAGGCAGACACAAACATTTCAAGTATTTACGTTTTATGGACGTGAAAATCTTATCAGGCTTTCTGAGTATACGTTGCTTGATTGGATTGGGAAATTTTCAACCGTTTCATCTTCATTCATCATTGAAGTAGTTGTATTACATTGATTTGTTGATTAATCTGCGATGGATATTGATTTTGATGATACATTGACTCCAATAATCAAACCACAACCCATCAATCACTTCTTTCTTCATCAAAATGCACATGCGCACGAACGACAATTTCGTTTTTGTACAACCTACACGTAAAGTCCACTTTTCAATGCATGCAAAGCAGGCGGAAAGTCGCTGATTTTGGCAGCCGGGCTTAAAAGTACTTTCGCGCCCGCGGACGCAAAAGTAGGTCGCTTAGCAACGGTTCCTTGAATCCCAACGCCTCTGAATCTGATAACCACGTGACAGTCTAGCATACTAAAAGGAACTAGTCACGTGACAATCTGGGTGACAATGAATCCGCACCACAAAAGAATACGGAAACACACCTATTGTAACCATGATTGACAGTTGTCACTTTTCATCAGTGTATCGATTATTTATTTTTGATTTTTATAATTATTCTTTTTCAAATGATTACAAACTGGTTGTACAAAAAGCACTGTTTGCACCACGGACGAAAAATGATTTTGACTCGGCTTATATCTGCCGTCGCTTCGCTCGTTCTGCTACTTATACCCTCGTCAAAATCATCTTCTTTCCGCCCTTGATACAAAATGTACTATTTTGTCTTTCTTCCAATTTTTTTAACACAAGGGCCAAGCAGGTGATGATTTCATTGTTATAAACACATTCAAAAATTAGATCAAGTTGATATCCGGCTGTTATCTTTTTGGTTTATTAAAAACAAACATGATAAACAATCTTGAAAGTCATTGTTCAAGTAGGTAGTAACTGATTTCGCACATACAATTAACTGGATTTTTATTGATTTTTGACGAATCATATATCACAATACAAGTTGATATCACCGTGGTGCGTAGATCCACTTACAAATCAATAATTTCACTCTCGTTAGATAAACATTGACAAACAATAATATATAATAAATATCTTCTATACAATTTTGCAACTCACAGATAACATTCCACAATAAGGTACTGATTGTCGCATCAGTGAAAATGGGTCAAAAAAATCAAGTTGATGATGATTGACTGAGTATGAAACGTCCAAAAAACACCAATTTCCTTAAAAGTGTGTTTCATCTCTATTGGCGACAATCCGGAATTTAATTGAAAATGGACCGATTTTAAACAGTTTATAGTACCTACCCGAAGACCTCTATCTTCACAAAATTGACAAATAATATGTCAATTCTATGGCTAAAGGTTCAAAAAAAAAACGTGAAAAAAAAATCGAACTTTTCTCTCTCTTCTGAGTACGAATACACATTCGTGATGAACTCCGGATCTTACGTAGATATCATAGAGTGTTGAAAGACTACATTTTCCAAAACTCGGGCGCCACCCTCTTGATTTTTGTGGTATAAGTGAATTTTATTTTAAGTTTATTATATTTTTGAGTATTTTTGGGATAGTTTTGGGTAGTTTGTGTTACTTAAGGATAATTTTGGTTTGTTGTGATTATTTTTTGTTAGTTTGGGTAAGTTTAAGTTGACATTACAATGCAATTTTTCTCTCATCCAGGCCCTTCAGTAAGACAAGATCATAATTCTGTTTTATAACAAATCAGATTATGCATTTGCCTTACCGAAGGTGCGATATGTTTTTTATTACTTATAGCCTTTTATAATAGTGTTCTTTTTACACGCTTTATATTAGCTTCACTTGTATGTCTGTAGCAGAATCTTGAAAATCGATTTTTACCCACTTCAAATGCCCGGATTGATTCGAAACTTGTCAAGAACGGATGACAATACAATAGTTTCAATAAAAAAAAACTAAACCGTGAACAGTAAGTTTAATCAAACAAAAATCGCAATTTTGTGGAATAATTCGTCATTTGTCTATGTCATTTATCAACAGGTGGTGGATGAAAAACTGGTTGACGGAACTGTAATTATTCTAAAACCACCCTTCTGATGCAACGTTGCCGAAGGAAAAAAAAAACACAATGGAATTTCACACGCTTTAAATTAGTTTCACTTGTATTTTTGTTTGTTTGCTTGTAAAGGAATTTTTTGGAACTCGATTTTTACCCACTCCAAATGCCAAGATTGATTCGAAACTTTGCACACTTGTCAAGTACCGATGACAATACAATAATTTCAATTGAAAAAGAGCTAGAACGTGAACAAAAATGGTAATATTTGACATTTTTCTATGTCATTTATCAACAGTTGGTGGAGGAAAAACTGGTTGACGGAACTGTAATTATTCTAAAACCACCCGTCTGATGCAACGTTGCCAAAGGAAAAAAAAACACAATGGATTTTCACACGCTTTAAATTAGTTTCACTTGTATTTTTGTTTGTTTGTTTGTAAAGGAACTTTGGAACTCGATTTTTACCCACTTCAAATGCCAAGATTGATTCGAAACCTTGCACACTTCTCAAGAAACGATGACAATACAATAATCTCAATTAAAAAAGAGCTAAAACGTGAACATGATGTTTAATTAAACAAAAATCGCAATTTTGTGGAATTATTTGTCATTTGTCTATGTCATTTATCACCAGGTGGTGGATGAAAAACTGGTTGACGGAACTGTAATTATTTTAAAACCACCCGTCCGATGCAACGTTGCCGAAAGAAAAAAAACACAATGGATTTTCACACGCTTTAAATTAGTATCACTTGTATTTTTGTTTGTTTGTTTGTAAAGGAATTTTGGAACTTGATTTTCACCCACTGCCTAGATTGATTCGAAACTTTGCACACTTGTCAAGAACCGATGACAATACAATAATTTCAATTGAAAAAGAGCTAAAACGTGAACAAAAATTGCAATTTTGTGGTATTATTTGACATTTTTCTATGTCATTTATCAACAGTTGGTGGATGAAAAACTGGTTGACGGAACTGTAATTATTTTAAAACCACCCGTCTGATGCAACGTTGCCAAAAGAAAAAAAAACACAATGGATTTTCACACGCTTTAAATTAGTTTCACTTGTATTTTTGTTTGTTTGTTTGTAAAGGAACTTTGGAACTCGATTTTTACCCACTTCAAATGCCAAGATTGATTCGAAACCTTGCACACTTCTCAAGAAACGATGACAATACAATAATCTCAATTAAAAAAGAGCTAAAACGTGAACATGATGTTTAATTAAACAAAAATCGCAATTTTGTGGAATTATTTGTCATTTGTCTATGTCATTTATCACCAGGTGGTGGATGAAAAACTGGTTGACGGAACTGTAATTATTTTAAAACCACCCGTCCGATGCAACGTTGCCGAAAGAAAAAAAACACAATGGATTTTCACACGCTTTAAATTAGTATCACTGGTATTTTTGTTTGTTTGTTTGTAAAGGAATTTTGGAACTTGATTTTCACCCACTGCCTAGATTGATTCGAAACTTTGCACACTTGTCAAGAACCGATGACAATACAATGATTTCAATTGAAAAAGAGCTAAAGCGTGAACAAAAATCGCAATTTTGTGGTATTATTTGACATTTTTCTATGTCATTTATCAACAGTTGGTGGATGAAAAACTGGTTGACGGAACTGTAATTATTTTTAAACCACCCGTCTGATGCAACGTTGCCGAAGGAAAAAAACACACAATGGATTTACACACGCTTTATATTAGTTTCACTTGTATTTTTGTTTGTTTGTTTGTAAAGGAATTTTGGAACTCGATTTTTACCCACTTCTAATGCCAAGATTGATTCGAAACTTTGCACACTTGTCAAGAACCGATGACAATACAATAATTTCAATTGAAAAAGAGCTAAAACGTGAACAAAAATTGCAATTTTGTGGTATTATTGGACATTTTTCTATGTCATTTATCAACAGTTGGTGGATCAAAAACTGGTTGACGGAACTGTAATTATTTTTGAACCGCCCGTCTGATGCAATGTTGCTACGGAAAAAAAAACACAATGGATTTTCACACGCTTTAAATAAGTTTCACTTGTGTTTTTGTTTGTTTGTTTGTAAAGGAATTTTGGAACTCGATTTTTACCCACTTCAAATGCCAAGATTGATTCGAAACTTTGCACACTTGTCAAGAACCGATGACAATACAATATTTTCAATTGAAAAAGAGCTAAAACGTGAACAAAAATTGCAATTTGCAATTTCTGGTTGACGGAGCTCTAATCATTTTTAAACCGCCCGTTTGATGCAACGTTGCTAAGGAAAAAGAAACACAATGGATTTGTACACGCTTTATATTGGCTTTACTTGTATTTTTGTTTGTTTTTTGTTACAAAAGCAATATTTTTGAGTTTAAATTTTTGTATAACCCCGAGAATCTGCTTTAAAATTTGAAAAAAAATCATTGATGGCCGTCTCCTTTGGAAGACCATAGAACCTATATTGCGGTGAGATTTTTTTTACATTTTGAAGATCATTTTCAATTGAGATTTGATTGTCTTACATTTTTTTTTATGATAATGCTCGTGGTCTTGTTAGATAAATTTTTCAATAAGCCTCTAACTATGTTATTAGAACTTCAAATCAAATACTATGTTCTGTTGCCTCAGAAGAATTCAAATAAATTTTATGAACAAGATTTCTTATTTATACAGCTAAACAGAGATTGTTTTTACAAAATCTATTATGAACCTTTCAACTCAAATTATCAACCCCAAACCGAATTCACCCCACCTGCTCTCACTTATTTTTCAAACTGACAGAAATGTCAAAGAAGTATCCACAAAGTTCACCAAAATCCAATGTCTCGACATTTTCTCCACTCGAAATTCTGGGATAATGGGTTCCAATCGGTATTCAAATGTTGACTTTGACGAATATCCAAGAGAAGTGCAAGGTTTGGATAGTAAAAAAATACTGTATGTTGACAAGGACGAGAGCGAATTTTGTTCTACCTTGTTATCAACTTCATTATGGCTGGGACAATCCTTGTTTTCCTCATGTCAGATGGAGTTTCTGCCTAATATGAAAGGTGAGTGATAAAAGGCCCGATTTGATTAGTTTTGAAAAAAAATGGGGTCGTGTCAAGATTAGGCATCCATACATTAATGCATTTTTCCAATTTTTTCACATAGTTTTGGGTTTATAGAACAATTTCAACTAAAAAAAATGCTGTATGAACAACTTTTAACCAGAAAAAAAAATCCAGAATCAACTAAATTTTTTTCAGATTTCAATACAACAACTCCCTAAAATGACAACTTCGTCACATTGTTACAAGCTACATATTAGAACCAACATGCAATGTTGCCAAACGTATCCAAACTTCTTAAAAACCATAACTGCAAGTTTTGCCTGTATATTTTGATAGACTATGACAAAAAAAAACAATATAACATAATATACTGAGAACGTGAACTACAAAAATGTCAAAGTTTCAAAAATCATATCCTTGACTTATCTGATCAATCAAGTTTCTGAATCTCTGAGACGGTGACCCAAACTAACCAGAACTAACCCAATCCTCACCAAAACTAACCCAAATCAAACAAACCCAATCTGACCAAAACTAACCCAATATAACCCAAACTAACCAAATTTAACCAGAACTCACGAAAACTAACCAGAACTCAACCAATCTGACCAAAACTAACCCAATCTGACCAAAAACCAACCCAAACCAACCCAATCTGAACAAAACGAACCCAATCTGATCAAAAATCACCGAAACTAACTCAAATTAACCAAAACTAAACCATTCTGACCAGGACTGGCCCAATCTAACCAAAACCCACATAAACTAAACAGAACTAACCAGAACTAACCCAGTTTGACCAAAATCCACTCAAACTAACCCAATCTAACCAAAACTAACCCAATTCAACCAGAACTAACCCAATCCAACCAAAACTTACCCAATCTAATCAAATCAAACTCAAACTGACTCAATCTGACCAAAACTATCCCAATATTCATTACCTTAACTCACTCGAACTAACCAAAACTAGACCAATCCAACCAAGACTGACCCAATCTAACAAAAACTCACCCAAACTGACAAAAACTAACCCAATCGAATCAAAACTAACCCTTCATCCGCTACAGACAAAAATATGAAAACAATTTCTCACGGCATCCACTTGGCAACACAGCGCGTGTTTATCATTCTTGGTCTTCAATTAGTGAGTAGTGACTTGAAAATCTTGACATATTGACAGTATTGAAAATATCGACTTCGAGGCGATAAGTTTTGTAAATCAAATTTTCAAAATTTATTTATCCTGCTTTACTATTTGTTTTAACTTCTTTAGTGGTTACGTGAGGAACTGTAGTACATGGGAACAACAGAAATTGTCCATTTTGATGACCCACAACTGGAACAAATCGAGATTTTTGGAAAATGTTCGTATGAAAGAATGTGCCTAGAATAGTGTTTTTTCTACAAAAAAGTGATTCATCCAGCATTTTTTCTCTTTAGAATAGTTAAACGAAGAATAATTTACCAAATTCGCGTTCAAAAAGTACAAAATACCTGGATGCCTAACTGCCTAATGTTCACAAGAACCAAAGATTGATACGCTTGAGGTGTTTTAATGTACCATAATTATGTCATTTTTTTTTTCATTAAGCTCCACATTTGAATGATATCTTTGAAATTTTATACACTTTTTCTTAGAATTTCAGCTTCTTTTTCGTATTTAGGAAATAGTTTTCGCACAGGAACTTTATTTAGCAACATTTTTATTTTTGAGTTTTCGAGAAAATGTTATGTGAGAAATTTGCTTGTTTAATCAAGTCCTTCCTCATGTTAAAAGGAAAACCCCGATTCACATTTAATGAAATTTTTTTTACAGTGTGATAGTAGCCTTCTAAAACACATTTTGATAAAAAAAAGTGTTCTAGAGAGTCTACTTTCAATACATAGCAAAAAAAGTTTGAAATGCGTGGGTCGCTAAATGACACAAGACCCGAATTCCCAAATATATTTGAACCAAAAAAAAAAAAAAATGCGGTAATGCGTAATAATTTTTTATTCAATTAAAAAATCAAAATAGAGATATATAACTTATTGGTTCAGCTTGGATCAATTTGGATTACTTTGGGCTAGTTTGGGTTAGTTCGGGTTAGCTTGGTCTGGTTTGAGTTAGTTTTGGTTGGTTCAGGTTAGCTAAATGGAAATGACATATTTTTTGATAAAGTTTTTTGCATGACTATGTTTCTGCAAATGTTTTTCTGTAAATGATTTCCGTTTTTCTAAAATAAAGAACACGGAAACAATGCATTTCATCAGAAAATTTCTTGCACACTTGAGTAACTAGAGCCTTCAAGATACTGATAAATTTATAAAGAAAGGATTCTTAACTGATTTCGGTTAGAAAAAAAATTACCCAACTAGATTAATAAGCGTTGATTTTTGATATTTTTGGTTAGTCTTGGTTAGTTTAAATTGAATTGATGAGGGTGAGGTTAATCTGCTTTAGTTTGGGTTAGACTGGATAAATGTGAATACTCTAGGTTATTAAGGGTTGGCTCAAATCAGGGGGTTGAGTTAGTGTGGTTACGTTTGGGTTAGTTTGGAGTATTTTGAGCTACTCAGGTCATGTTTGGAATGTTTCCTGGAAGAGGAAGCCTCTAGATTCCCTCTTAAGACTGTGGGAAAAAGCTTAAGGATTCCGGAAGGGCAGATCCACACTAGATGCAATGGATAAGTTGGAGGAGATATGGGGGACATCAACAAAAAGAGAGGTTTGTGCGATGAATCTACTGCTATCTTAAAAGCAAAGGTTTGCATTCATCGGAAAGGAGAATAAATATCTCTCCAAGCAAAGATATCCAGCCTCAGTGATCCAACCCTTGTTTGTTGACCAGATTTTGAAAATGGAGGAGGGCGTTACCCTATATCGTAGTCAGAACTAGAACTAGATCGGAACTGGTAGCCATCAAGAAAGGATTTGGTTATTCTTGCCAGTCGCAGGAGATAAGGCTGATGATTAATCACCTGATAAGAATCATGCACAGGATTGGTGTAACATCGGCAGTACTTCATGCATGTCTGATTTGGAGTAGGGCCTTGAAAGACTGCAAGGGATGAAAAGAAAACTGACTGGCGGTCTACAATTGGTGCTAGTGATTGCAGGCCTACCACCCATGGACTAGTTGGAGGACACTTGCTCCCTGGTGTACTCACACAGAGAAGGATGCAAAGAAACGACAAGGTTCTTCTTTCTGAACAAGTGACAAGAGAGATGAGAAATAGCGGAGTGACTGACATCATTTTATAATAAACTTTTTGCATTGTCAGGTGTTCAATGGTTTCCTCTCGTTTGGTTTTTGCCTTATAATTCATTGTTATTATAATTATTCAATTTTAATTTTATTATCACTATTGCAATTATTGATTCCAAATTTTTTTGGGTAACGCGTGTTACCTATTTTTTCAGAGTTTGGGATTTGGCTTTCGCTTTGGTTAACTATTGGTTTCAGATAACTGGAATTACATGATTAAGTTTTCGTGTGGTAAATGTGTATTGACCCATTTCTACTTTAGTAAAAACAAAATATTGTCAATATTATCATTGTTTTTCATTGAGCTAACGCTTGTTACCAGAATGATGTGATTTTACTTTCGTGGTTAACACGTTTTATCAAGTAAAATGATGTTGTCTTTTTTTATTTTATTATTAGTGTGCTTTTATCACATAAGAACATATTATGTACCTTTAACATTTTCATCTTTTATGATTATGATAAATCATAGCGGTGACGTGTAACTTAGTTTGTCCGAATCTCGTGATTTGTCTTTTGTTTTGTTATAATGTTTAATAACCAACCCATTAGGATTGTTATAAAAAATGCTTTTTTTCTTCGTCATGACCCATGTAGGGTCTTTGTAGTCGACTGAACCACTGTACAGTCTGTTGTTAAGGAAAAAAGTTGAAACGCGTGTTACCTAGTTTCGACATTTTGATGATGAATGTCCATTGTCACCATTAATAAGATTCTCCTTCCAGGTTTACTTTACTCAGTGAGCATGCAAGAAGTCGTGGTAGTAGCCTGCTCAGCTTGGATGCTAATCAAAGGACTAACAAAACGAAATATCGCCCTCATCTTTCCCTGGATTATCTTCACAATCTACGGACTGTACTTTAATAATTACAGCAGTATAAAACAAATGACAACTGCTCTGGCCAATGTCAAGCATGTAAGAGGAGTACCATGGGTAGCAGTTGTCACTATCGCCTTGGCAGCAGCAGCAAGACTGTTTCTTTTACTCAAAGTCATGGAGGTAGCTGCCCATTTGTGGTATCATACAAAACTGGAACATGAGCTGTTCTACAGTGAACCTAAAAAATCTTGTTGATAGTGTGTACTTTGATGATGGAAATAAAATTTCAAGTGTCTAGCATGTTTCATTTGAGAAATAGCAATGGTGGTGAAGTTCTCAGAATCCACAGTATTAATAAGAACATTGAGACAGCTCAAACTTAGATTCATAATAATTGATCATGTCCTGACAAAAGTAAAAATCGATCACGGCATAAATAAATGCTAAGTTCCTGGCACATCCACCATTTGCACATGAGTGGTTCGTCCCCCTAACACGAGGCACCACTTGTCTAGAACCGCTCATTAGCATAACAGATGATGTTCTAAAGGGGATGGTTTGTGAGAAAACCATTTCGAAAGAATTCTTTATGATAGATGAACATTCAGTATAAAATTTCATTACAAATAATGTATCGTTACACGATACGGTCCCTGGAAGGGATTGGTATCATCGGTCCTGGGTTTGACATTTTCTGGATGTGGTTCGTATCTAGAGTAGAATTTGTTTTTTTGACGTACAAAGATAGTGATTTATCTGATTATCCAAAACACTTGTTGAGAGAAACTAATAACAAGAAATTGATAATTTGTGTGATGTCACTGATGTGATTATAATCACCATATTATGATGTCAAGCTAAAAATTGGATTTTTTCGTTATCAGTCGATCTTTTCGAAACTGAAATCAAGAATATGGGTCAATTATTATTCGAAAAAAATATTTAAAATCTGAACCACCTGACCTTGTACCGAATTTCTGTACATAACTTAACGGTAGGATATTGTTTGAATGAATGATTCCAATGAATTTAATGGAGATAAATATAAAATGTTATGCTTGATAAATTGGACGCACGCAGTTACGTTGATATCGGATTTATTAGATGTGACGAAACATAAATATAAAGAAATTCAAAAATTAGGATGAAAATTTCCTACCAGTCAATTCTGACCAATCATAGGCTAGCATTTTAACATGTTGCTATGGCAACGGCCTAATTTTATCGGAAATCACCCTACTCATTATCACGTGACTGAAACATTAATAAGTGGAAATCTCCCTGACTTTGCATCTGGATGTAGCTCCCATATGATCACAGTGTTGCCGCCCCCACTCTCCCTAATAATCCCAACCTAACCCAACTGTGGTTGGTGCATGGGAGATACATCCAGCCGCTACTATTAAATCATCTCAAATAGTTTTGGCATGAAATTTTCTTGCCGAATCTCCCGCCAGCTCGAATTAAAAATCCGGAAATTTGTTCTCGTTGCGAATTTTTCAAGAAAATTCGCAACTCGACAAAATTTCCGGAAATAATTCGAGCTCTAGGGAGATTATAAGTGAAAATTTCCTACCAGTCAATTCTAACCAATCATAGGCTTGCATTTTATTATGTTGCTATGGCAACGACCTAATTTTATCGGAAATCACCCTGCTCATAATCACGTGACTGAAAGATTAATAAGTGGAAATCTTCCTGGCTTTGCATCTGGATGTAGCTCCCATATGATTACAGTGTTGCCGTCCCCACTCTCCCTAACAATCCCAACCCAACCCAACTTTCACAGACAGAGATAAGGCAAACGGCAACACTGTGGTTGGTGCATGGGAGCTACATCCAGCCGCGAGTGCTTGACAGCTGTAAAAAACAATGACAAATATTTTTGATAAATGATTTATTTTCAACTTCCAATACAAAGTTGCAATGTTATCAATTATGGACCAGATTGGTTATAACTTCCAAATGTTTTATAAAATCCTGATTCCCTTCTTTCTTCCTCAATGGCGAGTAGAGTAAGGAGCCGTTGGTTTCGTCCACTAAATGCGAGGTGAGTCCTGGGTTATGTTTTTTCCAATGATCAGTTTTGGCATGAAATTTTTTTGCCGAATCTCCCTAGAGCTCGAATTAAAAATCCGGAAATTTGTTCTCGTTGCGAATTATTCAAGAAAATTCGCAACTCGACAAAATTTCCGGAAATAATTCGAGCTCTAGGGAGATTATAAGTGAAAATTTCCTACCAGTCAATTCTAACCAATCATAGGCTTGCATTTTATTATGTTGCTATGGCAACGACCTAATTTTATCGGAAATCACCCTGCTCATAATCACGTGACTGAAAGATTAATAAGTGGAAATCTTCCTGGCTTTGCATCTGGATGTAGCTCCCATATGATTACAGTGTTGCCGTCCCCACTCTCCCTAACAATCCCAACCCAACCCAACTTTCACAGACAGAGATAAGGCAAACGGCAACACTGTGGTTGGTGCATGGGAGCTACATCCAGCCGCGAGTGCTTGACAGCTGTAAAAAACAATGACAAATATTTTTGATAAATGATTTATTTTCAACTTCCAATACAAAGTTGCAATGTTATCAATTATGGACCAGATTGGTTATAACTTCCAAATGTTTTATAAAATCCTGATTCCCTTCTTTCTTCCTCAATGGCGAGTAGAGTAAGGAGCCGTTGGTTTCGTCCACTAAATGCGAGGTGAGTCCTGGGTTATGTTTTTTCCAATGATCAGTTTTGGCATGAAATTTTTTTGCCGAATCTCCCTAGAGCTCGAATTAAAAATCCGGAAATTTGTTCTCGTTGCGAATTATTCAAGAAAATTCGCAACTCGACAAAATTTCCGGAAATAATTCGAGCTCTAGGGAGATTATAAGTGAAAATTTCCTACCAGTCAATTCTAACCAATCATAGGCTTGCATTTTATTATGTTGCTATGGCAACGACCTAATTTTATCGGAAATCACCCTGCTCATAATCACGTGACTGAAAGATTAATAAGTGGAAATCTTCCTGGCTTTGCATCTGGATGTAGCTCCCATATGATTACAGTGTTGCCGTCCCCACTCTCCCTAACAATCCCAACCCAACCCAACTTTCACAGACAGAGATAAGGCAAACGGCAACACTGTGGTTGGTGCATGGGAGCTACATCCAGCCGCGAGTGCTTGACAGCTGTTAAAAACAATGACAAATATTTTTGATAAATGATTTATTTTCAACTTCCAATACAAAGTTGCAATGTTATCAATTATGGACAAGATTGGTTATAACTTCCAAATGTTTTATAAAATCCTGATTCCCTTCTTTCTTCCTCAATGGCGAGTAGAGTAAGGAGCCGTTGGTTTCTTCCACTAGATGCGAGGTGAGTCCTGGGTTATGTTTTTTCCAATGATCAGTTTTGGCATGAAATTTTCTTGCCGAATCTCCCTAGAGCTCGAATTAAAAATCCGGAAATTTGTTCTCGTTGCGAATTTTTCAAGAGAATTCGCAACTCGACAAAATTTCCTGAAATAATTCGAGCTCTAGGGAGATTATGAGTGAAAATTTGTACATAATCAATCAAAGTTGGAAATCCAAAAATCCTGTCATGCCATTGATCAAAAGTTCCAAATATCAGCCACTTGACAATTATTCATGTTTTAATTTATTATCAATATTTTGATAATTTTCAATATTCCCATAAGTAAGTACATAATATAGTAGTATGTACTTGTCGAAATGAGGTTGTCTTTATCCATAACCACTTTATGTGATGATAATTTCTATACAGGGTGTCCCAGATCAACTGGTCACTACTTATACAGCAAATAGAGAAAGTTTGAGATGGGGAACCCAAAGCCGGAAGTGCCCCGTTTCCTAGATACAGAGTGTTTTGTAATTCGAGAAAATAAAAATTACCCGCCACTGGTTATTGAACAAAATTTTGGTTTTTTTTTCAAATAACTTATTCAATTTCCAATGAAAAATGTCCCTTGAGTTTTTTCTCTCCGACGAGTAGAACAGTAAGATTTGATACTTTTACCAAAACTGAAAATTTCCAGTTATCAACGCTTTGAAAGATATTTGTATGGTTTCTACTTTTTTACTCGTTTTTTACTGGTCAAGGTTTTTTTTTTCAAATACCATTTAGTATTTCAACCCTGAAAATTTCATCAAAATCGGTCGAGCGATTTTCAAAATAGATTCAGATATTCATTGTTTTTGAAAAACTTGTACACCCTGTATCTAGGAAACAGGGCACTTCCGGCCATGGGTAACTCAAACTTCTTCTTCATGGTTCCTCTATTCGCTGTATAAGTAGTGACCAGTTGACCAGTTGATCTGGGACACCCTGTATTTTGAAATCAGAATGTGATAAAAAAAAGGATAATTTTTGATTCTGACATAGAAGCAGCACAATAGTGAAAAATGTTAAAACCCCTGCATCGAGCCTTTTGCACCAGAAAAACTACTGTCAACAGTCAGTCAGCATTGAGAAAAAGTAAAATAGTTTTGACGATATGGTGGATGCGATCACTATTATTTTGTTCTCAAGTCTAAGAAAACTTGATAATTATAAAATATATTATCTCGCGCATCCACCAAACTGTCAATTCAGAAAATGATATCAGAATTTTGACATTTTTTTTACATATCTATTGCTTTACCCTAGTTTATTAATCCACCAATAAATATTTTTTGAAAACTACTAATTTTGGTCAAAAAATTTTCTAATAACTTCCAGAGGCCTCAACCTACCCGGTCTAGACTAGTTCTGTCCCCTCAACCAGGTCCAATAACCAGCAAGATTTGCCGTGTGTTACACGAAAAATATCGTACCTTCTGCGAGCTAGAGCTTCACAGCTACCAAGAAAAGCAATAATTATTGAAGGTACATGTGGACGACACGTGCCAACCTTAACTACTCCTCGAACCGTTTTCTCTCCATTGAGAAGCGTGGCATGCCATGTCCCCAAGTCCTCCCGAGAAATGGTTGCCTCTCCTAGAACTCCCAGTAGATGGCGCGAGGTTTCCTCCGCCCTTTCATACTAGAGACAATGGGGTGATTTGCCTATTCCAAATGAATGCAAGTTGTAATGTCCTGTCAGAATGCCCACAGTGAAGCTCAGAGACTTACCACTCCTGTTCAGCAACTTGACCGTCCTTGGTTTGTTGGATTGTGTCATCATCTATCTGGCTAGCCTACATGTCGTGGAGTTCCTCCAGTTCTCCACTGTTCTCCAGGCCCTTTCGTTTGGGGCCTCGAAAATCAATCGTTGGCTTAGAACCAGATATGGTTCTGGACTGGGCTGGATTGATATCAGCACTGTTGGACCAGCATTGCCTAGGTATGCATAAAGACCTTATTGCCACTTGTCTGTCCAAATATCCCTCTTTTCAACTTTTTCCTAGTTGCTATCTCCAGGGTAGCAAGCACTTCTGTTAGAAAGACGTTTAGGGAAAGCTTTCCCTGTATTTCTGTCCAATCTGTATACTTCGACTACGACTCCAGAATGGTGGATGTACCTCAGACCTGTCATGAAGTCTCAGTCGTTCTTCCGAGAGTCTGAGTCCCACTGCTGGAATACCATCGCTTCCCTTTTTACCCAGAGTGCCAGTTCTGGTAACCCAAGGAAAAACTCTAGGAGTGGTTCTCCATCTTGAATCTTGTAAGGAGACTGTCCATCATCAGAAACCATGCAGACACAGGGTGAGAGGCAGCTGCATCCTTCCAGAGCTGCCTTTTTATGACAGTCTTCTAATAACTCTTTCACAAACTGATCCCAAAGAACTGTTGGGTTTGGTCCGGCTCACTCCATAGTCAGGGATCTCTTTTGCATTGAGAGTCTAGCAAATAACGTCCGTTTTCGCAATATCAAATGCTCTTTCCTCGACAGAGGATAGTTCCAAGATGATCTCTTTGTCGCTTATAATCCTTTTAGGTAGTGACACTATAGCATGGAGAGCCGATTCCGTACCCTTTCTTACCTTTGCATTGAAGTGCTCGTTCCTCTTCCTCTGCCAAATACACATTAATGATAATTATCTCATGGTGGCGCTGGTGCCATCTCATGGTTTTAATTAATAACTTCACATGCAATGTGGGCAACATAGGTAGCCCATTTTTATCACCTAAGTGGTGACATGGTTTTGCTGGCGCCATCTCATGGTAAGAGTGTGAGACGGACTGCCACTACCGCCCTCTCAATGTGTGCTTTGACAATACTGATTAGACTACTTTACTATATTTTGAGTTCAGAATCTGATTTGGCATAAATAGTTAATGCAGTGTACTTAGTTTCAATACTTCATTATAAATTGAATAAAACCGTCTCAAGTGTGCCGATGCATCGATGAAGAAAATTGTGATATTTTGAAAATACCTGTCGCTACCGATATGAACCAGAAATACTTTTTTTATATATTTTGAAATCTGAATGTGAGCAAAAAGTACTGAAAAACTTTCAACAACTCCATCAACTTTTAGAAAACTAAAATAATTTTGACGATATGGTGGATGCGATCACTATTATTTTGGTCTCAAGAAACCTGTGCCAAAGCTCCAAATGGCCTTAAACCTGAATTCACCCGTCCCTCCACAAAACACCGAAACTGTCTTGCCCCACATTTTGAGACCAAAACTGTATCCCAAATCTACATATCATTATCCCAAGGCTCGGTGGCGTTGTGGTTTAGACAGTCACGTACAAATCTAAAGGACGTGGGTTCAATTCCCACTATCGGAAAATCTTTTTTCAGAGAGGCTTCGTTGAGAACAAAATCACCCCCCACCCACATCTCAATCCTGAGAATCAAAGCCACAAAAAATCACACCTGTCAACTGTCAAAATGATATCTGTCAAGCTGTCATGTCAAGATCGAAGCGTTAAATCCAAGTCTTCGACCACACCCACTTGCCGGTAAAAGGGAGGCTATGCACAGAATTTGAGTTAGAATCCCCCTCGTTTATCTACTCTAGTGACTAGTGAGTAGAAGTCATACAATTTAATAAAAGATGTTGTTGTCCAAGGCTTTTCCCAGTGGCTTATTGTGCTTATTGTGCTGCCCCAACCTAACCAGTCGAAGCCAGTTTTTTACCTGGAATCAGGTCCAATAAATTACCTAGTTTGGAGTCGCTTCATCTTTTTATGACAAAATAGTGACATGTCATCCCAAAAACGTGAAAGGTAATGAAATGTAAAAACGGAAACCAAACTAACGCAAACCAACTCATAAGAAAACTTGGGTGGAAAATACAAAAAACTTCAATTTTCATCATGATTATAGTTTTGGAGTTACCTTATTGGATGATAAATCAGGTAGCCATATCAAGATCCATATATCAATTTTTTTAAACTACGTCAAGTTGGATCAAGGAATGTTATTCTGTTTTAATAACAATGAATAAAACATATTTCATTGTAAACAATAGATCAATCCATCACTATGACACTATCGATCAGGCTCACTTAATTTATAATGAACAGATCAAAAAATCTATACTCATAGTGCAAAATGTTCTTGGTAAAACTTCTTTTGGCAGTTTGCTGCCTTAAATCAATCAGCGCAACCACATATGAGCCTACATGGGACAGTTTGAACACTAGACCAGTACCAGAATGGTTTGACAAAGCCAAAATTGGTATTTTTATCCATTGGGGAGTGTTTTCCGTACCCAGCATGGGCACAGAGTGGTTCTATGGTTATATGAAAGATGGAGGTAGGTTGTAGGTAGTAACTCCATCAAGGTTCATGTGGTCTATTGCAGGAGAAGTTGAGGAGTATGTGAAGAACAACTTTCCGCCCAACTTCACTTATCAAGAGTTTGCCAAAAGTTTCACTGCTGAGTTTTTCAATGCGACGGAATGGGCTGAGTTGTTTGCCCAGGCTGGAGCTAGGTGAGGTTTTTTTTTAAATTCAGGACAAAAGACATCGAATCAATTCAAATTTAACTCCTTTTTTGTGTGAATGGACGAACCGCAAACTGAACGTCCTGAGAATTCTGATTGGATAAAACATGAGACACTTCTGACATCTGTCATCAACGTCAGAGGTTGGCATTGACTCTAATCCAACGTCAGACAACCATCAAAATGTTGACTCCAACGTGCGGCATCATAACATTTTTATCAATATTATGAAACCTGTCAACGTTAGAATTGAGGATTTATTTGGAAATATTTTGACGCCCAACGTGGGGCAACATAATTAATCTTTTGACAACTGTAATTAATATTGGGCTTGAGGCTTACGGATCTACATAGCAAAATTTTGGCTTCCAGCGTGGGTGAATATTGACCCTTCACATCATCAGGTTTGTTTCGGGATCACATATGACGCCCAAAGTGAGGCATTTGTTCTTAACGTTCCCTTTGTTCCAGATACGTCGTCTTAACTAGCAAACACCATGAAGGTTTCACCATGTGGCCTTCAGATTACTCTTACAGCTGGAACTCCCAAGATATCGGTCCACATCGCGACATAGTTGGTAAGTACCCCAACCAAGTCCCTTCCTCCTCAATTAAACTTCACAGGTGAGCTTGGTGAGGCTGTCAAAGCAGCCAACATGACTTATGGCCTGTACCACTCTTTGATGGAATGGTACAACCCCCTCTACCTCAGAACCAAAAACGTGTGGACAGATACAACTTTCTCCAAAACCAAGACTATACCGGAACTGTACGAGCTGGTGAACAACTACCGACCATCACTGATCTGGTCAGATGGAGACTGGGAGGCTCCAGATACCTTCTGGAACTCCACTGGATTTCTTGCTTGGTTGTACAACGAAAGTCCTGTGAAGGACTTTGTGGCTGTCAATGATAGGTGGGGGATAGGAACCCCTTGTAACCATGGGGGTTATTTGACTTGCAAAGACAGATACAGTCCTGGTAGGGGTTGACTTGGGTTGTGAACATGTTTCAGGGGGTCTGTTGCAGATACACTGCAGGCTAGAAAGTGGGAGAACGCAATGAGCCTGGACAGAAAGTCTTTCGGATTCAGGAGGAACGCCAAACACGAAGACTATTTGACTTTTGACGAGTTGCTAGGCACTTTGATGCATACTATAGCCTTTGGTGGCAACCTCCTTATCAACATAGGTCCTGGTGTTGATGGTAACATCAACATGATTTTCCGAGAACGACTCCACCAACTGGGTTCTTGGCTTTCCATCAATGGGGAGGCCATCTATGAGTCCACCCCATGGACATCCCAGATTGACTCATTGTCTTCTAACGTATACTACACGACCAGAAATGGCGCTATCTATGTACTATTCTCCTCTTGGCCTAATGGTAGCAGCTTGAATACACTTAAGCTAGGATCGCTGGGTGTTCTCAGTCGTGGGAGCAGTAACATCACTTTGTTGGGTTATGAGGGCGAGTTGTTTTGGGGGATGCAGGATGATGTTGTTGAGGTGAAGTTGCCAGATTTGGCAGACGTTGAAGGAAGAAATGGGTGGGTTTTGAAGGTTATTGTAGTGCAATAGATGCTTTGATAAGTTGGTTGTTTTATTTGACGCAAGTGGCCATGATATACGTCAGTGTCCACACTTTGATGGCAAGCTGTCTTGAAACAACTCTAGCCAGTATCTACAATTTTTATTCCATCTCATCAACTTCCCCTCGTTTTTTCCGTCCTCAAGGCCTCTCATCTTGGCCAGGTTTCAAGTGCATAGCATAGTATGTATAGATCCGGAAATAGATAGGCCCAGATAGCATCTGGGTAAGGAAAATGTCAGTCCCTAGATATTTAGAATGAGGGTTTTCGTCCATTGTCCCTTCATCCGCTCCAAGTTCCATTTCTGCTGCCATTGTGGACATGTCGCCTGCTTTGCAGAAGCCTTATCACCAAATACGTAAGTACTGTTTCTTTCCACGCGTCAAAAGTTCAGAGGTTGTATCGCCGGGGAAACCCAATAGAATCCAGCCAAACATTCCTTCAAATGAAGTCAAACAGAGGAACCACACCTCCATCTCCAGAAGATAACCAAGACTCAATCTGATATTTGACCTCCACTCCAGCATTGAGGTGATACATGCTCAAGCAACCTCGGGGACCATACTGATAGGTACAATCTTTCACAGCCCAAGCTAAAACTCCACTGAACTCCAGAAAGACGTTTATGAAAGAATTTACCGAACGGTCGCCATTTTGTAAGAAGTTTTCACTAGTAACAAAGTTCCAATTTGCATTTGGAAGAGGTAAAAGATTTTTTTCTTGTCCGGATGGTAGACGTCCTTTTCAGTTGTGAAAATAGTTCTCAAATCCTTTTACAGATTTATGGACATTTTTCATTCAGATTTGTTAATCTTTTAATGACGACCGTAGGCCCCACGTTGGACGTCAACTTCACGCTTTTGGTCTGAATTATCACGTTGGTGAATCATGTCAAAGGATCAGAAGAAGTTTTGGGAGGTTTGGGAGTTCACCACCACTCGGAAAAAAAAGTGAAGCCTGACACTTATATTGTGATGAATGTACATTCTTTTGCTAAATACATAGTATTTCTGAGCAACTATCACCGTCTTTTCTCATAGGAATGTCCTAGGCCTGGACGGAAGGTGGCACCTACGAGAAGTTAGCTGGTGGAAGAGGAACGGTAGAGATCATTTCCTTGGAGATGATGTGGAGTGGGAGTGCTGGAATTGGTTTCCTTGACCAGGCTTGAGCAGAGCCTTGCCTGTGGAATAAGTTGACGAGGAGGGTTTCTATGTGGCCCTCTAGTTGGATGTGATTGGTGTGCTTCCTGATTGTGGAGTTCCGCACCAAGTATGGTAAGTAGATCCTTATCTTTGTCGAGGTGAAAGGGTTTCTGGAGCAGAGAAGTGGATAGAGATGCCAAAGTTGTCCCGAAGCTCTCCCTCTAACTCTCTTGATATTACTGATTACTGATTACTGAAGTACAGGCGCTACGAGTTTCAGGCGGTTGGCCCCGACACCGCAGCCTCTAGTTGGGCTTATTGTATCTTCTCTGTGCCTGTGTCTCAGTCGAAGAGCTCCATTGCCCGAATAAGGTTTATGACTCGTTCTACTGTTTCCCTGTCCGTCCTTTGAGGATGAGTGGTTGTGAATTCTCCATTATCTCTTCTCCAGTACGCCAGCGCTTCACATTCGAATACAATGTGGGAGGCTGTTTCCTCCTCCTCGTTGCACAGCCTACATATGGGTTCCTCGTTGAAAAGACCCATGATATGCATGTGTTTCCTTAGAGTGCAGTGTCCAGTTAATATACCTGTTACTTTCCTAAGCTGATTCCTGCTGAGTTGCAGTAGGCTTCCAGAAAATGATTATTCGATCTCGTCTGCCATCATTAATTTACTGTGTTTCAGACCTGGTGATTGGCACCATCTAGCTTTCTGTTGTTTTTTGGACCAACAGTTCAGCCAACCTCTCACAGAGGATTTTGTAATACCAATAGAGGTCAATAATGCTCTGGACCTTATCAGACACATTCTTTTTTGCAAAATATAAAAAAGTTTCTTCTTTACTGACCAAAGCATCACGTGGGGTGTTTTTATACAGAGCTGCTCAAAAATCTGCTTTGAGAATGTTGTGTGTTGAAATCAATACCACAAAAGTGATGCTGACTAAATAATATTTAATAAAATTAGAATAAATATACATCTCGTCTAACAACCATATCGAAGGAACTTTCCAGGATAGTTTCAATCTTCGAAGCCTCAGTGGCAGCAGTGCTGTCTGTCAAACAATCACCCAAGGAGACACCACAAACACTCTCGATAACATCTGCGCAATTGTTGTAAGCAGTCTTGGTCACATCGACGCTCAACAGAGCAGAAACCAGGCCATCAACGTCCAAAACAGTCAAAACATCATCAAGAAGTGTGCCGACCACGTTGAGAACACAGTCCAGCAAGTTGACGACAATGG
The DNA here is from genome assembly GCA_958502075.1 of Orchestes rusci. Taxonomy (NCBI): domain Eukaryota; kingdom Metazoa; phylum Arthropoda; class Insecta; order Coleoptera; family Curculionidae; genus Orchestes; species Orchestes rusci. The sequence continues at coordinate 8,004,965 of OY293304.1, read as the reverse complement.
ACAATACATCCGGGATGATAATTCCCAATAAAACTTTTCCAACTACATCATCCACAAGTTCCAGAATGACTCTGAGAAGAGTGGCGAGAAGAAGGGAAACGGACACCCCAAGGAACACGTCCAGTGTCAAAAGGTTACATACCTGAACCAACAACTCCAGGACGGTCGAGCTTCCTTTTCCTGCACACAGAAGAGTCCTGGTGATTGGCACCATCTAGCTTTCTGTTGTTTTTTGGACCAACAGTTCAGCCAACCTCTCACAGAGGATTTTGTAATACCAATAGCAGGTTCTGGACCCAGAAGTGGTGTGTTTGCAGCTTTGCGTGCTAGTAGATCCGCCCGCTCGTTCCCAGCTATCCCTGAGATTCCTGGTATCCATCCAAGAGTAACATCGTTAGATACTCCCAGTGTGACAAGGTTTTGCTGACAGTCCATGACTTGTTTGGATTTGGTTTCCCGACAGGAGATGGTTTTGATTGCGGCTTGGCTGTCACTAAGGATAAGGATTTTCCTTCCTCTGTAGCCTCTCCTGAGGTTCTCTTACACGCATACGTTTATTGCATGTACTTCTGCCTGGAAAACTGTAGCGTACATCCCGAGTGGTTCACATGTTTCCCACTTCGGATTTTCACCTACGATTCCGGCACCAGTTCCCCGGCTTGTTTTGGAGCCGTCTGTGTACCATATTGCCCCATTAGCCATCCGGAGTTGTTTCACCGTTTCCTTTTCCCATATTAGCTTGGTCTTAGGAGAAGTGCTAAAGTTGATATTTTTCAACATGATATCACTCCTCATTGTTACTAAGTGGTTCGTGACTGTGCTGGTTATCTTAGTGTGTCCTTGGAAGTTTGAGTGGCTCCAGTTCCCGGTGTTGCTAAGTCTATATGCTCCCATTCTTGCTTCCATTTTGATATAGATATCTAAAGGAGGTAGGTTAAGCATGGCCTCCATGGCAAGTGTTGGAGTGGTTTTCATGGCTCCCGTTACACAGAGACATGCTAGCCTCTGAACTTTTACAAGTTCCGTGGCTGCTTGTCGCTGCTCGATTTTCGGCCACCAGACAACAGAGCTATAAGCAAGGGTGGGTCTTACCACGGTACAGTAGAGCCAGTGTACCATGCGCGGATTTATGCCCCAATTCTTTCCTATTGCTCTTTTTGTTGCCATTATTGTGGCTTTACCTCGATTCACTATTTTCTGTAGGTGTGAATTCCATGTGAGTTTGTCATCCAGGATGATGCCTAGGTATTTGACTTCTCTTACCACCTGCAGTTCTTGTCCAAAGAACATGGGTTTGAATAATTTCGCTGTCTTCCTCTTTCTCGTAAAGCTGACCAGGGAGGTTTTCTCAGGATTGACCTTCAGGTTCACCTTCCTGCACCAATCTTCTACGATTGTCAGAGCTGTCTGCATCAGTTCTGATATTGTCTTGGTGTGTTTGCCAGTGATAAGTATTGCTACGTCATCGGCATAGCCTTGGGCGTAGATACCTTTGCTGTTTAACTCTACCAGTAGTTCATCTGCGACTAGGTTCCAGAGGAGAGGGGACAAGACTCCACCCTGGGGGCAGCCTTTAGCTGCCTCTATAGTTACAGTTTTGTCAAGCATAGTTGCTTGAATTCTCCTACCTTTCAGCATGTTTCTTATCCACCTACAAACTGTGTCTTTAATTCCACGCCGATTGATTGCGGTGGTCATTGAATCGAAAGAGGTGTGATCAAATGCTCCTTCTATATCAAGGACTGCAGCTAGGGCAACTCCTTGGTTGTTCAGTGGTTGCTCTATTTTATGAACAAGTTCATGCAGAGCAGTTTCACATGATTTACCAGGTTGATAGGCGTTTTGGTTTTTGTGTAGTGGCCTCTCTATAAGGGAGGTCTCCCTTATGTGCCTTTCAATCACTTTCTCCATCGTTTTGAGTAGAAACGACGAGAGATTTATTTTTCTGAATGCCTTGGGCTGAGAGCTATCTTTCCCGGGTTTCGGTATAAAGACCACTCGTGAGAGTTTCCATATCATGGGTATGTGTCCCGTTGCCAGGCTTGCTCTGAATAGTTGGCAAAGCATCGATATGAGTTGGGCTTCGCCCTGCTGCAGGTGTGCTGGGATTATCCCATCGCATCCAGGTGCTTTGTATGGTTCGAATGAGTTTATGGCCCATTCTCTTGATATGCCTTGAATGGGAAACTTTTCAAAAGATTCATGCAAGAAGCATAAGAAGTTATGACCTTCGACAATATTTTTGAGTGTATATCCGTGTGTCAAGCATAAGTAGTGACGATGACCCTGGACAATATTCAAAGGCAAATATCTCAAAATCTTCAGCAGCTATAGGAATAGTTTCCAGTTAAAAGTTGCTCGTTATGAAGTTCTCTACAACTTTTATGAGAAGGCATTGTTTTCATGATATTTATCAAAACATCCGTGTGCCAAGCATAAGCAGTGATGATGACCCTGAACAATATTCAATGGCGTATATCTCAAAATCTACAGCAGCTATAGGAATAGTTTCCAGATAAAAGTTGCTCGTTTTAAAGTTCTCTACAACTTTTATTTGTAAAAGTTTCCTCTCCAAGGCATTGTTCCCATGATGTTGATCGAAACATCCATGCACCAAGCAAGTAGTGATGATAACTCTAGACAATATTTGATGGGAAATTTTTCGTAAAAAATTCTGGATAAAAGCTAATCCAAACTAAGCCTAACTTTGCAAAAATTTGACGCCCAGCGTGGGGCAACATCGATACCTTTCACTAATATTATCATTGTGGTTTGACGATTTATCAGGAACGCTTCCGCCAACTTGGTTCCTGGCTATCCATAAATACATGAGTCCACTCCATGGAACTCCCAGGTTGACTCCCTCAACTCCAACGTCCACTACACTACCAGAAACGGCGTATTGGCATATTATCGGAGAAGAAAATGGATGGGTTTTGAAGGTTGTTGTAGCCCAATAGATGTTCAAATGAGTTGTTTGTTTTATTTACTGATGTATAACGTGATGAATGGATTTCAGGAAAGCTGACTCATATTGAATAACACAGATAAACTGATAAGGCTTATCTCCACAATATAACACATCATCGTCAATCTAGAATATTATCAGAAAGCAAGTGACAATGCCTCCACACGGACATGACGGACCTCCTCACCATGGAGGACCAGGACATTTTGGTCCACCACATGGCGGTCCAGGACACCATCCGGGAGGACCAGGCCACTTTGGAGGGCCACCACCACCTCCTCCAGGACCACCACCTGATGGTTGTTGTTGTGTTTGTAATATTTTGTGAGCTGGAGAAGCGGAGGATGGAGCTGACCAATATTATTCTTCTTTATAATAGAATTGTGAGAGATTATTTTTAATAAACTGATTTTTTTGTATTTTGAGTGTTGATTTCGATGAATATGAGATCATTCATTGCTGTTCAGTTATGTCTACGGAAAAAATATTATATAGGAAATTGTAGACTTTATTTTTGGTTGTTGCCGTTGAAGTTTGTTAATTTTTTGTCTTTTGTTTTTTATTTATATTTATATGTTATTGTGTTACTTTTTTTTGTGCATCACTGTATATCTGCCACCAATTTTATTCAAGTTAACACTTTCACGTTTTAGGTGTATATTGATTTTTATAACGTTAATTATATTATTTAATATTGCCGCCCAATTGTAATCTACTGTTTGTCGTTTTGTTTACGTTTCTGATGGTGACGATGCTGTGTTGTATTTTATTTTTGCTTCTGTCTCCGTCCCTGTATCCCTGGTTAATGATCCTGTTCCTGTCCCTGTGAATAGACAGTTGAAGTCGAGCGAACACGTATGCGTTAACCGTACGTTTACGCTATGTTTACGTAATGTTCAAACATCGAGTTGAGGTGTGGCATGTGACCTTGACGTTCAAGTTACGTTAACGTTCACTCTTCTGGTTCTTGTTTCTTTCCCAGTTTGTGTTCTTCTGTTTGTTTTTTACGTTCAAGTTCACGTTATTACGTTGTCAAACTTCATTTCAACATTTACGTTCACTTTAATAATTGAACCGTTGAAGTTGACGTTGTTCTAACCCTTCACGTTGACGTTAACGTCGACGTTTTCACGTTTCGGGTGTATATTGATTTTGACTTTGAAATTGAACAAATACGTACCTATCATATTAACGTATACGTTAGCGCCTAACATTCACTTTCACGTAATGGTCTCAAAATCAAGTGAGGCAGTTGACGAACATGAAACGTCAACTTTGACGTTCAAGTTGACGTTTACTGTTGTGTTTCCTGTTGATTTCCCAGCACAGTTTGGAAGCCTTCCGTTTTTTAGAATTATAACGTCAACTTTCACGTTAATTAACATCAATGTTTAGTTTGATTATTCGTTAACGTTAACGTTATTGTTACCATTTTCGTTGACGTTCTAAAATTTGAGTGTGTTATAATGTTCTTGTTTATGTTCACGTCTGGATTTTATTCCTTTTCCCGATTTTTTGTATCTGTTCCTGAAAATATTTTGTCTAGACTCACGTTTATGTTCACGTTCACTATACTTGTTCGTGTTCCTGTTGAGCGGATACATATACGTTAGCGTTAACGTAAATTAGAGCACATCAATTCTATTGTTACCCCTCACATAAACGTTTACGTCTAAGTTTTTGGGTTTTGGGTTGACGCTCATTTGTAGTCTTCTGTTTTTTGTTCATGTTTCCGTTTCCGTTCCGTTTTGATTCCTGTATACGTTGGTTTATCTTCACGTTCATGTTCACGTTCGCGTTCACGTTTACTGTTTAGGCTTCTGTTCCTGTACCTGCGAATGGATAGTTCAATTTGAACGAACATGATGAATAGGTACTTAACGTATACGTAAGCGCATAAAATCCACGTTAACGTTTCAAAAGCGTTGAACTGTGGCATTTGACATGTATTGTGAGTACATATTATAATTTCTCGACCTCTAAATAGGAAAAATAGTGAATTTTATGTTAATTTCTTGACTGAATGAAATGAAGCAAATTTAAAATTTGACGTCTGACGTTCAAAATTCATTCGTTGACAGATGACCGAAAATCGTGAATCCGATCGGCAATCCTTGGCTTAAGTATGATGGATAACGTGCAATACGGGAAGTGTGGCAAGGTAACTTATGTACGTTAACGCAAACAAAGTGCGCTTGCCCAGATGTCAATCACCACGTTTACGTTTACTTGAAAGCAATTCAACTGTTTATTGATACTCTTTCCGTTTACGTTTTTCCTGGTTTCTGATCCTGGGACAGGCTGTGAATAGACAAATGAAGTCGAGCGAACACGTATGCGTTACCTTGACGTATACGTTTACGTTTACGTAACGTTCAAACATCCATTTGAGGTGAGTCATTCGACCTCAACGTTCAAGTTGATATTTACGTTAACGTTCTCTCTTCTGGGTTCTATTGCCTTTCCAGTCTGTGTTGTTCTGCTTGTTGTTAAAGTTCAAGTTCACGTAACTACGTTGTCAAACTTCATTTTCACATTCACGTTAGCATTAGGTGTCCGCGTTCACGTTAATTTTAACATCAACGTTAATAATTAAACCGTCGATAGTAATACGTTAACGTCGACGTTTTTCTGTTTCGGGTGTATAATTATTTTCACGAACGTTTTATAACGTAGTTATATTATTTTGTAAATAGACTTTCTAAATTGATGAAATACGTACCAATCATGTTAACGTATACGTTAGCGCTTTAATGGCCAATTGCACCAAACAATTTTGAGGCTACTTAACTCTAAGGAACCCTTAACTTGACAGTTTTGCATGCAAAATAATTGAGCATTTAACGAACGTGAAACGTCAACCTCAACGTTCAAGTTAACGTTTACTGTTGTGATTCCTGTTCATGACCCTTTCACAGTTTGTGGTCTTGTGTTTGTTCAGGTTCAAGTTAACGTTGTTACGCTTTATGTTTACATTTTGTTGGCATTATAAAGTCAATTTTCACGTTTTTAAAATTGACGTTTAGTTTTATTTAATTCAATAGAGTTATTTTTCTCGGGCCGCGCATGCGCTTGGATCGGGGCAACTGGTGGCTGGGTGATGTCACATGTTACATTATTTATAGCCTCCAAATTGCTGTCAGTGTCAGTGCCAAGTTTGAATGAGTTTTAATTGAGTTTCATGAAGAGTAGTATAACGATTTGTTGATTCAACACTACATAAATAAAACGTGGGTAAGTGAATTTTAACTATAGGCCAAGGAGCGCCATTTCTGTTCAAGCAAATGTCATATTTTTGTTTTGACATCACTTTCGCGTTCACATTGCAGAACAGACTTTAAGCACGATGCAAGCAAATATAGCTATTTACCTAACAAGTGCGGAAAATTAGTTTTTCCGCACGAGTCTGCCGTTCACCGACCGACGCGTAGCGGAGTTCGGTGAAGCAGCCGAGGGCGGAAAAACATTTTCCGCAAGTGTTAGGTACAATAGTTTTTCTACAGACGTGCGGAAATAAGGATATAATTCGTAATTTGAAAGTTTCTGATGCAACTAATGACAAATAAATAATAATGAATGTCGAAATGTGTAACTAAGCGACCATATTTACCTGGAAACCTGGTTGCTGTTTGCTTATGATATTGTTAATTCTGACATATCCGTGCGGAAAATTTTTTCCGCACCATCCGCATCTATGGTGACCGGAGCGCTCCCCGTGAAGTCGCGTACGCACACTTAGCGAACGCATTCATGAAATACGTAGGACACAAAAAAAAGCGAAAATTGTCGGAATACAAAGCGAAACGAGTATCGCTGTGAGGATACACGTTGTCTTTGAAATAAAAAAATTATTGATCTTTCTCCGGCTTTCTCCTTTCCGCATCGATTCATTTTCGAAAACTTACTTCAAACTAAATTTTTAGAAAAATCAAATAGAATAATCTTTCTGCTAACAAATGATCAACAACAGAAAAAGTGAGAAAAAAGAATGTGAAGAATTAATTATACCTAGTCAATTCATTCGTGCATTGCTTTTAAATACTGTTTTCTAGCTATATCATCAGGTTTTGATAGATTATGGAAATAAACGGTATTATTTATTGATTATAGAATGAAAATATCACTTGTTCGGATGTTTGTATACTTGAAATAATTGCTCATCAATTTCTTGAAAATGAAAAAAATTATCCTTATAAATATGGTTTGTGTGGGGGCCCCGGGGCTCGCCCCGCCGTTAATCCGGCCCTGATTGTTACCATTTACGTTGAAATTTGCTTCTGTTGTTTTGTTACCATTTACATTTGTTCAGACTCACGTTGACATCTACGTTCACGTTAACTGTTCTGGTTCGTGTTATCTATTGCGTTAACGTTTACGTCTACGTTTTTTCATGTAAGTATTTTCGCTTGTAGTCTTCTGTTTTTTGTTCATCTTTACGTTTCCGTCAATATGTACTGTTTTGTTTCCTGCCAGTGTATTCGTTCACCGTTCACTTTACGTGACGTTTACGTTAATAAAAGCACTTGCACTCTCCATTGTTACTTTTCACGTTAACGATTCCGTCAACGTTTTTACGTATACGTTGATTTTTACGAACATTATATTATAACGTTTTGATTAAGTTTACGTTAATGTTCGCGGGTGCAACGTGACCGTAAACGTCAACGTAATTAACAAATTGCCATGAAGCAGTAACAAAAACAAAAAATAGTGTTCAGCCTTGCGATAAATCTACCAACTCATATTTTTAGATAATTGACAAATTATGACTAACTCCACTTCAAACTAGGCCATACCCAATCTTCGCAAATATCCGACTCATCATAATCTGTTTGTTTACACTGATAAGACTTATCTGCGCATCGAACCTTGTATAAATCATAACTCGTGTTATTCATAAAACTGACACTATCGCATAAGCCTTAGTAAAATGCCTCCACATGGACATCATGGAGGGCCTCATCATGGAGGACATCACCATGGTGGAGGACCTTTCCATCATCATGGTGGGCATTTTCCTCATCATGGAGGACCACACCATGGAGGACCACCAGGAATATTTGGGGGACCACCACCACCTCCAAGACCATTTTTTCACCCTCCACCGCCACGACAGGAGCCCTTTTGCTGTATTTGCACTATTTTATAAACTACTTGGAGGTATATATTAGACTACTTCATGTAACTTTTGTAATAAATTTATTCATGAGTACAGACCGGTAAGTGTGTAACTAACTTCACATACAGGCACATCCTTCAGGTTCTGTGAAGACCATGATGGGTTGGTACAGAATCACAACAAACTACACATGCAGGTACAACCTTCATCTCTCGGTGGAGGTGGCGGAGGATGTACAACCATTACAGGAGGTGGTGGTGGTGGGGGATACATTCCTGGTGGTGGTCCGTAACCTGGTGGACCAAATTGAGGTGGCGGAGGTCCATAATGGGGCGGTGGAGGACCAAAGGGGTCGTGCGGCGGACCATGATACGCCATGACTGATAAATTGTGAGGATTGCAGCAAAGATAAGGTTATCACCGCAATAAATCGAGGGGGATTATGTGTAATGAAACTTAAAACCTTCTAAAAATACTCTTTAATTTCAACAAAATGACTCAGAAACGTTAATAAAATCTATTAGGTACAAAAATATTTGGTATTAAATAACCTTAACCATAAATCTAAACTAAGGTATCCAACATCTCTTTGGTTCGGTACACATTGTAGCCCACGCATCGTTTCTTTTGCATATTGCTGTACAACAACGCCTGCATCATCTCGTACTCCTGGTCCTCATTCGTCAACGCCAGATGCAAATTCTCCAGCTGCTTCCGCCTCCTCTCCAGCACCTCCAACGTTTCCTCCAGGACCACTTCGTTGTGCTGCATCTCGCAGGCGCTTTTCGCCATTTCCGTGCGCAGCTTGGACACCTCTTCCTCTTTATGTTTGTTGCGGTCGTACTTTTTCAAATTGATGTCCAGTTTGTTGATGGTTTCTTCTTCTTTGCAGAGGTTTTTGTTGATTTTGACGATTTTCTCTAGAAGCTCCACCTGTTCTTTGATGGTTGACTCGCTGACTGAGGAGCTGGTATCGTCCTCTTTGGGATTAAACTCTGAGGAGGAGGGAGAGAAGCGGTCGCTTGTAGTCTGCAATTTATAACTATTAATGTTGACTGATGTGAGGTCAAAGACACACTCACCTCAGCATTCTTGCAATCTTTCAAGTTATTGCTTTGCTCACTGTCACCCTCTGTCATCACCCCACTGTCACTGTTCTTATCAACTGTGATACCATCAGGAGTCTGCGCCTCAGGCAACCCCTTCAAGTACGTCTCCAAAAGATAGTTACTCCCGTGCTTCCTCACTCTGGCTCGATGTGCTTTGTCCTCCAGGAACCCAATCTGGTGCTCACTATGCCTATAATAGATTATTGAAATTCCTCCAAGCTGATATTCAAAACAAACCTCAACTTCTTTAGTTGTCTTCGAATAACCTCGCCCTGGGCCAGCACCAGTTTCAGTAGTTCTTCAGTACTGGATGGTTCCTTGTCACTACCTAGAAGGCGCTTGGGATGTACGGTTTTCCAGGCACTCTTGTCTGAGTGGGTACTGGCATCAGATCTGCACTTGGTTCTTCTATTGGAGGATCGATCTGTTCTGAGCCGGCGGAGGGAGATTTTGACCTTGGAGAGGGTTTTATGGTTTACCATTTTATATTATCTCAAATTTTATTTTTCATTTTTACAGAATTCAAGGTCGAGATTGTTTTGTTGGTAGCTTGTCTGTTTTTTGTTTGATTATTTTACCATGTTAATATTTATTAATTTATCCATTTCTTGTTTCTGATTTGTTTATGGTTCCTTCAATTATTAGTTGTTTCATTTTTGATTTGTCTATGTCTTCTTGTTGTTTGTTGTTGTTGTTTCTTATTAGCTTTTTTAGCTGTTTTTTTCGATTCGTTGTAGTTAGAGTTTTAGTTGTTCGTTTCTCTTTTTATCTTTGTTTGTTATTGCCTTTTGTTCTCTGATTGTTTCACTGTTTGTTTTGAATGTTTTGTTTATTTGATGCCAGTTTGTTATGTGTGATTTCATTGTCATTTTGTTTTTCTTTGATTTTTGTTTCTTTCAATATTTTATTTGTTATTTATTTATTTTTTCTGGGTGTTATTTTGTTTGTCGTTTCTCTGCTACTTGTTTCGTTTTTGATTTTGTATGTTTGTTGTCATCAATATGTATTTGTTGTCTGTGTTTACGCTTTGTTTGCCTCTATCTTGATTGTTTGCTTCTTATTTGATATTTGTCTGAGATTTTTTGCTGCTTGTTTCTTTTTTTTCCACTTTTCATTATTTTGCTACCCGTTCAAAGTTTGTATTTGTATTTTGTTTCCTATTTTTTGTTGTTCATTTGTTTGTCGTTCCTTTGTTACTTGTTAATTATTTGCGGTTTTTTTATTGTTATTTATTTATGTTTTCTGGTGTTGTTTTGTTTGTCGTTTCTCTGCTACTTGTTTCATTTTTCATTTTGTATGTTTGTTATCATCTGTATGTATTTGTTGTCTTTGTTTATGCTTTGTTTGCCTCTATCTTGATTGTTTGCTTCTTATTTGATATTTGTCTGAGATTTTTCACTGCTTGTTTCTTTTTTTCCACTTTTCATTATTTTGCTACCCGTTCAAAGTTTGTATTTGTATTTTGTTTCCTATTTTTTGTTGTTCATTTGTTTGTCGTTCCTTTGTTACTTGTTAATTATTTGCGATTTTTCAATTGTGTGTTTCTTTTTTTTTGTTTTGATTGGTTGATTGTCGCTTTTTATGTTTTTTTTTTCTTCAATTTTCATTCATTTGATGTCTTTTTGAATATTTCATATTTAGGTAACTAACAATTTTGATTGTTTGCTTTTTATTCAATTTGTGTCTGACATTTTTTGATGTCACTGGTTGTTCTTGTTTTTTCACTTTTAATTTTTTTCGTTTTTCCAAATTTTGCCACCCGTTTATTTTCTGTATTTTGTTTGCTTTTGTATTGATTATTTGATATAGATTTGGTGTTTTATTTCATTATCATCGTTTGTTCACTGTTTTCTTTCAGTTTGTGTGTTGTCGTTTGTGTTTATTGACGGTTTGTGATTGATTTTTTTTATTTCTCCTGTCTTGATAGTTGGTATTTTGTTCGATGTTTATAGTTTGTTTGTTGTGTTTAATGACTGTTTGTTTTTAGTTTCTGTTTCATGGTTCCTTCTTCTCTAATTTTTTGTTGTTATTTATTTTGTTGTTTGTTTAATTATTGCTATCCTCCTAATTTTGCTATACACATTCATGGTTTGTGTTTTGTTTTCTTCTGTATTTTTTGTGTGATATTAACTATATGATTTTATTTAATTGTCGTTTTTTTAAAAAAAATCTCGTTAGTTTATGGCCTTTTGCGTTTATTGACTGTTTGTTTGTGATCGATTTCTTTTTTTTCTGTCTTGATTGATGATATTCTTTTTGATGTTTGTGTAACGTTTTCTGTGGTTTGTTTGTTCCATGTTCTCTTTTTTTATTGGTTTGTTCTGTTTCTTGTTTGTTGTTTATTTGTCTGTGATTTTCTATTGTTGGTTCTATTGGTACTTGTTTTTGTTCCTTCCCACTTTTTTTGTTTTGTTTTTCGTGGTTTTGCATCCTGTTTATTTTGTTATTTTTGTATTGTTTGTGGTTTATTCGCCATTTTTTATGATTTGCTCGTGTGTGTTTTGTGATTGACTGTTCAAGATTGATTTTTTCATTTTGTATGTGTTGTTGTCTGGATTGTTGGTATTTTGTTTGATATTTGTGTCAAGTTTTTTGTTCAATTGTTTTTGTTGTTTGTTTCATATTTTTTGTTGTTTTTGTTTGATTGTCATTTGTTCACTGTTGTTTTCTAGTTAATTATTTGTATTTTCTGTTTATTGACAGTTTATTTGTGATTGATTTCTTTTCTTTTTCTGTTTTGGTTGTTGTTATTTTGTTTGATGTTTCTTATATTTGTGTGTTGTTTTTGTTTGATTGTAGCTTGTTCGCGGATTTTTCAAATTTGTTTTTTATTATTCATTAATAAGATTGGTTTGTGTTTTTTTTTCTCGTTCCATCGTTTTTTGTACCACTATTTTGTTTTATTTGTTTTTGTATACGAGTTTTTGTCAAAGTATTTTTTAATGTTTTATTTGTTCGTTGTGTGTTCATTTCTTGTGTTTTTTCTCATTCCTATTATTTTCTTTTGTTTATTGATTATTTTATCGTTTGGAGGTTTGTGTGTTATTGGTTTTATCTGTGTTCTTGTTTTTTGAATGTTAATTGTCTTTTGCATTTCATTGAATTAATGTTTACTATTTGTTCACTGTAATATTTATTTGTGGTCTAATTTTTAGTGTCTTATTGTTTGTCTGTTATTTGTCGTATGATTGTTATTTTTTCCAGTTTGTTCATTAATCATTGGTTTGTTCCTTTCACTTTCCATCAACTTACTTCCTGCTGTGCAGTTCCCCAACTATTCCATATATCCAAAATTTTATATTTAGCTTCCAACGACTGTTCCACACCCCTCCACCGTTCGGTTATTTGGTATTGTTCTGGTAAACCCATGTGTTTGCCCTTGAAAAAAAAACTAAACAATAAAAAAAAACATCAAAAATTAATAAAATACCCTTCTTTCCTCATCTTTGCACAAAATTTGTATCACATCAATGCACGTGGTCTCCTCAGTGATACCCGAAACCCATCTCTGTTCTCCTCGCACCCAAATCGGAATTTCCTCTCCACTACTGCAGCTACTCTCCAAGTCTGACTCTTGAAGCCGGTTTTTTCTGCTTGTATCGCTCAGCCACATTTTTAACTAAAAAAAAATTACAAATACAATAACAGTAAAGTTCTCTGTCCCTTAACTTGCGAAGAAGGACTCTTATCTCCGAGCTACACGACCCCAAATTTTTTTTTTGTTTTTCATTGAATATACACTCTAGCCTAAATACCAACAATCTCATCTCCATTTATCAAACCACATTTAGCAACAAATGACCCACTAAGTCTATTAATTAGCGTTAATTAGTCCGGTGACACTTCAACAACTTACGGCTTGTGGTGTTTTTTCGATGTAAACGTGCTCAAGAATTATTTATGCTCAGATGGTTGTTTAAGCCTAAAACTGTGACTTCCTACTGGGCAAAATTGACTTGTTCGATGGTAATGGGTTGAGATTATCTTCATTGACTAGGGACGTTAAATGGGCGTCAATTTCAATGAGGATGTTGGTTGAGTTATGGTTATTATTCAGGGATTGGATTTTTTTCGAGGGAATTGAGGCATGAAATGAGAAATTATATAATTGTTGTGTATTCTTATTTAAAGATTATTAAGTTTTCTTTATGATTGATTTTTATTGTTTGTTTTTGTTTATAAAAACACTTAATCTTCATTATGTGGTGTTTTTTATCTTTTTTTTCTCTATTTTGTTGTTGGAAGTTTATTGCTTATTTGTTTTAAATTGCCTTTATTTTTTAATGTTGTTTGTTTGTTTTTTATTGAATTTGCATTGTTGTTGTTTGTTTCTTTGTTATTTGGAATGGTATTGTCCATAACTGATGTATTGATTTTTTTCAAGTGATAACAAATTACATGAATAAATTTACTGTAACCTTCCATGTTGGGATATCAACTTGAAATTTTGACATATGATAGAAAACTGGTTGATAAAACTTTGTAGAAAATTTGGTTCAGCTGAATTGAATGGAAATATTTCATTTTATCAATGAAAATAAGACGTCTCACTAAGAGTGACAATTCTCATGAATAAATTCACTGTGACCTTGAAAATTGTGATATCAACTTGAAATTTTGACATATGATAGAAAACTGGTTAATAAAACCTTGTACGAAATTTGGTTTAGCTGAATTTAATAGAAATATTTCATTTTATTAATGAAAATAAGACGTCTCAATAAGAGTGACAATTTTCCTGAATAAATTCACTGTGACCTTGAAAATTGTGATATCAACTTGAAATTTTGACATTTGATAGAAAACTGGTTGATAAAACCTTGTAGAAAATTTGGAAATATTTCATTTTATTAATGGAAATAAGACGTCTCACTAAGAGTGACAATTTTCCTAAATAAATTCACTGCGACCTTCAAAGTTGTGATATCAACTTGAAATTTTCACAGATTGTAGAAAATTAATAAAAATTTATAGAGAATTTGAGTAAGCTGGATCGATTGAAAATATTTCATCATATTTATGGAACTGTATCTAACTATTTTAGTTCTTACAGTATTGCATTGTTTGTTTGATGGTTTGTTATTTATTCCTAGTTTCCTTAGTTTTTTCTAATCGATTTAATGTTTGTTGATGGTTTTTGATTTTTTTGCTGCTTTTTGTGGTCTGTTTGTGTTTTCAATTTTTTTTTACAGCTCATTTGTTAGCTTTTTATTGTTCACCAATAATTTTTGTTATTTGTTCCCCGTTATTTTGTTACTAATTTTTTTTTATCGAATGTTTTTTTATTAATGTGATGTGAAGTAGAAAAGTGAAGTAAAGAGAAAATATTGTTTGCATTGTTGGTCTATTGTTCTTTCTCATTGATCGTAATTGAAATGTTTGTCATTAATTTTTTTGTTTGTTTAGTGTTTTCTTTTTTATCCGTCTATTTTTTGTTCATAAAAGTTTGTTTTTCGCAGAATTTTTGCTGTCAGATCCAGATTAAGATCATTATTGTTGTACTTACATATTTTTTTTTTTAACTTGATATTTTTTCATTGTTTGTTTGTTTGTTGTTTCTTTTATTTTGTTATAATAAGTTTGTTTTGTTTGTTGTGTCTCATTTTAGTTTTATCACTGTATGTTTTTTCTGTTTATTTGTTGTCAGTGTTTGTTGCTTGTTGGATGTTTTATAATAATAATTATCATTAATGTTTGTTTGTGGAAGAATGTATTGTATTAGATCGAACTCAACACAAGTTTCTATAATTGTTTGTACTTAGTTAAAACAAATTCTCTAGTTTTAGATCATGATTGTTGTTTGTTTGTTGTCGTTTTATCATTTTTTGGTTGTCTATTCATGATTTGTTTGTTGTTTCATAATATTCTGTTTGTGTATTTTTATTATTATTTTTTTATTATCCATTTACTCTTGTTTGCCTAATTCTGTTTGTGGTTGATTTGTTTGTTTCTTTGTTGCTTATTCGTAGTTCCCTTATTTTATATTGTTTTTATTGTGCTTTGTGTTCGGAGTTTTTTTTGATCAATTCAAATTGATTTCTCAAATGTGTTATTTGTCTGTTGTTCAGGTTTTCCTTTTTCTATTGTTTTCATTTCTTGTTTGTACTTTGTTTTCTTTTCTGAAAACATTTTTTTTTTCAGATTCAATCCAAGACAGTTTTCCACTTGACGTATAAGAAAAGTATATAGAAAAAATCTTGTTTGTTTGTCGGTTCAATGTTCTTTGTTATTTATCCTCAGTAAAATGATTGTCATTCTGTTTTTTGTTGCTTTAGTCTTGATTGTTAGTTTTTTGTCGTGAATTTGACGATTTACATACTGTTTGTTTTTTCATCGTTGTTTGTTTCTCGTAAGAACTGTTTTATTGAATCCAGCTTATCGATGCAAGTGTTCATAATCATAGAAAGGTTGTTTGTTCTTGGTTTGTTGTCTAGTTTTTCCTTCATCATATAATATTATTATGTTGATTGTTTTTTGAGTTTTTTTACAGTTTATATATCAGCCTTTTATTATCAAATTCTCATTTATGCTATTTACTATGTAATTTTTTTTCTATAACCATTTTCTTTAGATTCAATTTGAGACAGTTTTTGAAATAATGTAAAGTAAAGTAAAAAAGTGAATTAAAGGGAAAATATTGTTCTTTGTAATTTATTGTAAGTAAAACTGTTAGCACTGACTTTTTTGTTGTTTTGGTTTGTTGTTTGTTTTTGCCGTCAATTTGTTTGTTGTCTGTTTGTTTTTTCATCGTTAGCTTGTAGATTCACCTCTAGACCAGTCTAATTTGTTCTACATCTACTTTTAATTTTGTTTCAATTTGTTTGTTCTATTTTTTGATTAATAAGATTGTTTTGTTTGTCTGCTGATTTATTGTTCAAATGTTTCTTATTCATGTTTTCATTGTATGAATTTGCTGTTTATAATTAGTGTTAGTTGTTTTTTTAATTGTGGCTTGTTTGTGGAAAAATGTGTTGTATTTTGTATTAGATTCAACTATATTGAATTTGTATTTAGTCTTGATTGGTATCCGTTTTCTGATCATGATTGTTATTTGTTTGTTGTTGACCATCTGTTTTTTGCCTGTTTGTTGTTGGCCTCGTTTGTATGTTTGTATGTATGTATGTTTGTAAATAGGTTTGTTTTTCTATTGCTTGTTTGCGTCCCCTTATTGTTTTTATTATTGTTTGTGAAAAATATTGTATTTAATTAATCCAAATAGATCTTTTAATTGTTATACTTGTTTGTTGTTTCGCTTTAATTTGTTTGTTCTTGTATTGGTTTGATTTGTAATAATATTATAAATTGTTTACTCTGTTTGTGTGCTTCTTTCATAGGATTTTAATTTCATGTTGTACGTCATTTTTATTACGTTACATGATTGTTTGTTCCTTTATACTGTATTGTGAAGTATCATTTACCAGACTGGTTACCGCATAAAATCACAATAATAGTTGATAGTTTTCATATTATTTATTGTTCTTGTTGTTTGTGTTAGAAATTATTTTTTATTAATTCAAATTGATCCCTTAATTATTGTCATATTACTTTGAGGTTTGGGTTTTTGATGTTATTTGTTTCTGTTGAAACAATCGACTGATTAATTAATAATAGAATGGGACTCCTCGGACGGCTCGACGGTCAAAACAGGCATGCGCGCAAGGATAGTGTCATTGTGGGCGCGCTCCGATTGGTTCTTCATCGACATGCGCTGTTTATCCAAAAAGCGCGCGAATGTGCCGCGTATACTTACAATGATAGAATTTTCTATGTTCAATCGTAGCCGCAATCAAACGTGGGCTTATCCCACTTATCTCACCAATGAAGTGGCTGTTTTTATCACAACTATTCCACCCGTCCGTCGCCAAATAGAGAAGGCCATTAGATGAGAACAGAACGGGTTTTCTCGCAGCAACAAGAATACAAGAAATTTATAAATTATATTTGATTTCATCTGATTACGAGTCATCTGATCCCGATACATGTTGATGCGCATAAACTTTGAAGTCTATGAACGGGGAAATCGTAGAAACCGCGAATGAGAATTGATGCTCATTAAGAGGACGGGTTTCGAGTGGGAAAAATCGATATTTCTATGGAATATTGGTGATGGGACAACGGTTCTCTTGGGAATTGGTTCTTGGTGCGGATTGATCGTTATTTTCGATTTTAATGGAGGTGCTCATTGTTTAGGCATTTGTTCATGTTTGTTTGACCGCTTTGTCACAAGTTATCCCATGCTTTTTGAATGGATCTCAACTTTTTGTTCTTTTTCAAAACATTTTTACGATATAATAATTACTCATTTGAATATTTTTGATTTTTCATTCCTTTTTTTGTTTTTTTTTTGTGTTTTAAAACTTTCTTATCGTTCAAGTTTCTTATTTGTTTGGTTTTTTGATATTTTGAAACGTTTAATCGTCTATTTTATTGATTTTTTGTGTTTTTTTTTCAATTCTTCAAATCTTGTTGATTTTTTCTTCTTTTTTATGAGTTGAAATTTCTTTGCGTTCATTTTATCTACTTTTGTATGTTCTTAATCTTACAAACTTTCAATTTCTTCATTTTAATCTTTCTTCTAAAACTTTTCAATAGTTTGATTTACTCTTTTGTTTCGTTTGTTGATGTTTTTAAACGTTTAATCGCTGATTTTTTGTGGTTTTTTATCTTTGAAACATGGTGATTTTCTCTTGTTTTTTTATGATTTGATTTTTTTTCCGTTGATTTGACTGTTTTTTAATCTTATCAACATTTCAATTCTTTATTTATTTTTTTTCTGTTTTTTGAATTTCAAAACATTTGAATCGTTCAATTTTCCTTATTGTTTTTTTATGTTTAATCGTTCATTTGATTAATTTTTTGTGCTTTTTAAACTTGTTGATTTTTTCTTGTTTTTGATGAATCGAGGAGTTTTATCGTCGATTCTATTGATTTTTGTATATTTTTTCAACCTCACAAACTCTTAAATTCTTCATCTCATTCTTTTTTTTATGTTTTAAAACTTTTAATTGTCTAATTTCCTTCAAAGTTTTGTTTTTTGATGTTTTAAAACGGCTTATCGTTGATTTTATTGATTGTCCGTCGTTTTTAATCTTCAAATCTTGTGGAAATCTTCTTGTTTTTGATGATTTTGAAATTTGTATCGTTTATCCAATTGATTTTTGTATGTTTTTTAATCTAACTAACATTTAAATTCCTCATTGATTTTTTTTTGTTACTTGAGTTTCAAAACATTTTAATCGTCTAATTTTTGTTTTGTTTTGAAGTTTTAATCGTTCATTTTATCCATTTTAGTGGTTTTAAATCTTTTGAAGTTGTTGATTTTTTCTTGTTTTCGAGGAATCAAGAAGTTTTATCTGTGATTCTACTGATTTTTGTTTATTTTTTTCAACCTTACAAACTCTCAAATTCTTCATTTCATTCTTTTTTTTATGCTTTAAAACTTTTATTTTTCTAATTTTCTTTTTAGTTTTATTTTTTGATATTTTAAAACGTCTAATCGTTGATATTATTCATTTTCCGTGGTCTTTAATCTATTGAATATTGTTGATTCTTTCTTGTTTTTGATGTTTTGAATATTTTTTAATCTTGAAAACATTGTCTTATTCAATGTTTTAATCTTTAAATATTGTTGTTATTTTTTTTCTTTTGATGTTTTGAAACGTTTAATTGTTCATTTTAATCATTTTTTGCGGTTCCAAATCCATTTTTCTCCTTTTTGATGATTTAATTTTTTATTGTTGGTTTAATTGATTATTGCGCATATGTTTTTTTTAATCTTAAGCTTTCCAATCATTCATTTCAATCTTTTTCTGCTTCTGATATTTTAAAACATTCAATAATCAGTTTTTTGTGGTTATAAAACTTTTTAATCATTTGTTTTTTCCATTTTATCCAATCTTTGATCTTTTGAACATTTTTAATCGTTCACTTGGAGTTTGTTCCTTTCATTTTATGTTTTTTAATGGTTTTAAATTTTTCAAACGTTTGATCGGTTTCGATTTCTTGATTGAATTTTTTTATTTTTTTTTTTGTTTTATGAAGTTTTGAAGCTTTTAGTCCTTCATTTTATTCATTTTTTTTCAAATCTTGATACAGTAATTCTTTGTTGCCTTCTGATATAGATTTTACTATTTTTTCTTGGTGTTGGATCCGGTGAAATCAAACTTTTTTTGACTACTTGAAACTTTTTGAACTTCAATTTCTTGTTGTTGTTGGTACTGGATCTTATAATTTATTTCAGTGAATTTTATTCATGGCAATTGAATCATCGTTCATTTTCGTCATGATCGGTTATAGTCGTGGATCTGGTGAGATCGACTCATTTTCGATTACTCAAAACTTTTCAGTGCCTAATTTATTTAGAATTCTTTTGGATCCATTTATTTATCTGTGGCGAATTATTCAGCGTTTCATCTTGATCAGTATCTGGTGTGATCGACTCATTTCCGGTCATTTAAACTTATTCTTAATTGTTCGTTTTATTCTTTTTTTTTGGCACTGGTTTTAATATTTTGTTCTAGTCAATTTTACAATTCCACGGTTTATCTTAGTCAGGATCGGCGATCGTCCAGGATCTAGTGACATCGACACATTTTTCATCATTCAAAACTTTCCAATTGTTGTTTTTTAATGTGGATGGTTTCAATATTTTGTTCTATCGAATAATTATTTGTGACAAACTATTTTTTGACTTGTCTTCTCCTTTTTTTATGGATCCGGTATGATCGACCTATTTTTAATCACTTAAAATTGTTCAAAAGCTCTATTTTTACGTTTCTGTAGTCATTATTTTGGATTAGTGAATTTCATTCGTATCAGTCTAGGATTTGGTAAGATTGACTCAATCCGAAAAATTTTAATAATCCATTTCATTTACATATTTTGATTTTGTGTAAGTGAAGTTTATTATTTGTTTCACATTAACTACGGTTTATTTTCGGCAAGATCGGTTGATTTCTGAATATTTTATTAATAAATTATTCAGTTTGTTCGGTTTTTTATACAAGGTTTTATATTTTGTTTAGATGAATTTCATTATTCCACGGTCCATTGTCTTTAACATCGGCCATAATCGAAGATCTGGTGAGATCGACTCATTTTTGATACGATGTTGCCAATTTTATTATTTTGTTTCAGTAAATTGTATTCCTGGCAAATTATCCCACAATTTATCTTTGCCCGGATCTGATATAGTCGAGGATCTGGTGAGATCGCCTCATTTTTGATCATTTGAAACTTTTCAATAATTTTTATTTTTTTTAATGTTTTTCTTCATTTACTATCAAGTTTTAGTCAATTTCATTCCTAGCAGGATTATCTGCTAGTTTTTCTTTGTCAGGATCTGATATAGTCAAGGATCCGGTGAGATCGACTCTTTTCTTAGCCATTCAATTTTGTCTATATAAAAAGATTTTATTAAACAAAAGCTCTTCAGGTCAAATCACATGGTTAAATAAGTCATCAACTAACGACAAACAAAAAAGTTTGTATCCAACGAGCATAAAAAGTAGGCCCAAAGTCATTATAATTCTGTGAGAGTCACCAACGGGTCCCTAACGGTGCTAAAAAATGCCCATCTATGAAATTAGACGCATGTTTTTCAACCGTAATGGTGTTTTAATGTATAGTTGTAGTGTAAAGCTAGTACCATTTTCTCACGACAAACCTAATCTTGCTTCACGCTGTATATTATAATAAATTTGTATAATTCATTAGACATTCGGCAATGAACACCCACAACATGCAGTGGGTTAAGAATGTGCAACATTGTTGCTTCAACATCATTTCAATAAATCCAATCTTCAAAATCCAGATAATTTCACACATAATCGCAAATCTAAAATAACGGTAAAATAGCAATTTGATGCGGTTTAAATATAACACAAGCCGAAATGGCCCTTCTGGCATATTTATCAAATTTTTTGGAAAAACGAATCGGCTACTCGTGATGGCTTTGGGCTGAGCTGTTGAGTTTGTAGGAGCACGTGGCCGAGATGAGAAGAAATACGAAGAAAGCCCGTGGGCGAAAAGCGATAAATCTTTCTTTCAGGAGGGCGCACTTGTGGGTGATTTGGTGGGAGATGATAGAGAGATGTTGTGGACTTTTATTGACGAAGCTGTTTTTTGCATTATTCTCTTGCTTCTCTGCAATGAATGATTTTTTTTTTTCAAAATGTGCTCAAGTTGATATAAATCGAAAATTCAAGATAATCAAAATCGCGTGCCTATTTTCTAGGGTTCTCATGTTATATTATGAAATTTTATAATATCTTCCCAAAAAGTCTTCAAAAAATGTCAAGCCGGCATCGTCGCACGACCCCTTTCGATAGTAAACGATGCGTCATGCGACGTTGCCGTCATCCAACTATTCGGGACAATTTCTTAAGATGATGTGAGAAGAGGAATTGCACTAAAATGGTTGCCCGGTTAGGTTTTTTCCATTTTTATCTTTAAAAATTAATGAGTTTGGATTTAGAAATAACCACAACATCTACCCCAAAGGGGATGTTTCGAACCAAATTCCATGATATTCTCAATCCAAAATGTCAAGCGGATTAAAAATAACCACTCTTTAAAGTCAAAAATGTCAAAAAAGGGACTATTTAAAAAATCATCGGTAATTATTGAGTGAGGATTTGGAGATAAGAAAGAGGGCCAAAGATGATAGCTTGAAGTAACTTTTCAATCCAAATTGTCAAGCAGTTCGAAAATGACAGCTCTTCAAAGTCAAACATGTCAAAGAAGGGTATGTTTTAAAAGCCATGAGTAATCATTCAATCATGATTCAAGTTAAGGATGCCCTGGGTCAAAGGGAAAATTTGAATCAACTTTTTTCAAATCTTCAATCCAATATGTCAAGTGGATCGAAAATAACCACACTTAAAGTCAAAGAGGGTCATCTTTAAGAATGCAAGAATGCATCAGTATGTTGGAATTTAGAGATAACACATTACAATATGATCTACATTGAAAGCGTGAGTTCGAACTAACTTCCATCAAATTTTCAATCCAAAATGTCAAGTGGATTGAAAATGACTGCTCTTCACAGTTCAATATGCCAAAAAAGTTATCTTCAATGTATCAGTGACCATTCAGTTGTGTTTCAAAGATAACTCATGATCCACGTCAAAGGAATAAGCTTGAACCAACCTCTATCAAATTTTCAATCCAGTATGTCAAGCGGATTGAAAATTACAACACTTAAAGTCAAAAAAGGGTTATCTTGAAGAATGCATCAGTTACCTACCATTGAATTGGAATTTAGTGATAACACATGATCCCCGTCAAAGTAGATAGTTTGAGCCAACTCACATGACATTTTCAATCCAAAATGTCGAGCGGATTGAAAATGAACACTCTTCAAAGTCTAATATGTTAAAAAAATGGTATTGAAAATTGATCACCAATTATTGAGTTAGGATTTAGAGATAACACATGGTCTGGAAGGAGGTATTTTGAATTACCTTCCATAAAATTTCCTATACAAAATGTGAAGCGGATTGAAAATAACCACTCTTCAAAGTGAAATATATCAAAAAAAGGAATCTTTAACAGCTCATCATTAACCATTGAGTTAGAATTTAGAGATATCACATGATCTCCGTAAAAGGGGATAAACTAAACTGATTTTCCAATATTTTCAATGTGAAATGTCAAGCGGATTGAAAATAACCACTCTTTAAAGACAAAAAAGGTTATCTTTGAACATGAATCAGTAACCATCGAGTTGCAATTTAGAGATAATACATGATTCACATCAAAGAAGATAGTATGAACCGACAGCTATGATATTTTCAATCCAAAATGTCGAGCGGATTGAAAATAACCACTCTTCAAAGTCTTATATGTTCAAAAAAGGTCTTTGAAAATTGATCCTTGACTATTGAGTTGGGATTTAGAGATAACACATGATCTGGGTCAAAAGAGAAATTTTGAATCACTTTCTCTCAAATTTTTAATCAAAAAAGGAAATCTTTAAAAACACATCATTAACCATTGAGTTGGAATTTAGAGATATCAGAAGATCCACGAGAAAGAAGACAGTTTGAACTGACTTCGATGATATTTTCAATCTAAAATGTCAAGCGGATTGAAAATAACCCGTCTTCAAATTTATACATGTCAAAAAAGGATATTTACAAGAACTCATCAGTAACCATTGAGCTGAGACTTGGAGATAACACATGATCTACGCCAAACGGGATAGTTTGAACTGATTTTCATGATATTTTCAATCCAAAATGTCAAGCGGATTTAAAATGACCGCTTTTTAAAACGTTATGTTTAAAAACTGATGTTCAATGCATCAGTTACCATTCAGTTGGGATTCAAAGATACCACATGGTCTATGTCAAAGGGCATAGGTTGAACCAATTTCCATCAAATTTTCAATTCAAAATGTGGAGCGAATTAAAAATATGCCCTGAAAAGGGTATCTTTAAAAATTCTTCGGGATTCTTAGGGATTATACATGATCTTCGTCAAATGAGAATAGTTTGGACTAACTTCCATGATATTTTCAATCCAAAATGTCAAGCGGATTGAAAATAACCACTCTTTAAAGGAAAATATGTCAAGGAAGGTTATCTTTAAAAACTCATAAAACTATATCCCCAGTTTGAACTGAATACCATTAAATTTTCAATCCAAAATGTCAAGCGGATTATCTTGTGTTGATATAGGTAGGCATTTCCATGGAAAATTTCCTATATGAAAAATTCGATAGTGCCAACATAGCATTCTTATCTTTTATGATTTTTTTTTCATGATTTTTCATGGGTGAATGTCGGTGTTTTGTTCACATTAATTTTCAAGTTGCATTTCCTCAAAATGTTCTCGAGTCAAATTTTCTTGTCAATTTTCATGAAAAATTGGCTGGGAAATTCGATGATCTTTTGTAGTTTTTTTGTAATGATTTTTTTTTTATTGTTTTCGTGGAAAAATTGTAGTTTTACGGTACCGTACCGTATACCAACAACTCTCTACTCACTTAGGCTGAGTGAAAATACATCAGATGGTGCCGTTAAGGTTTCGTTCATCACCAGGCATTATCAATTCATTTTAATGTTCGCTCAATCTAGGGCGTTATGACATCTGTTTTAATTGACAATTTTGACGTTCATTCAGCATCTGCTTCAGTGCAACAAAATCGCGATAGAGGCTTCTTCGTATTATGTTGTCAAGATGGTTCGTTAATATTGATTTTATGGCTGGTAAACGAGAGAATCCGTTACCGACCAGCGTTTTATTGTCTATTAAAATGTTTAAGGCTGATATATCAGCGATTTGATGTCTATTGAATAAATTCGGGGCTACCGCTTCGGCGTTAGAGCGATAGAAAAATGCGTTTTTGTGGTTCTCACCAAAGTCGTAACCTCCTCTTTTCAATGAGACTATGCGCACTCAGATATCTGTTATAGTTCCGGAGTTATTTGGATCTAAATGGGATGACTACATCCAAAGCTCTGTTACTCCACAACCATCGAAGGTCATTTAGTGCTGGATAAACCTTTGTAGGGCCATGATTTTAGTCTCCTGAAAACCTTCATCATGTAGAATTTGATCCTCTTTCGAATGAAACTAGTCTCACTTTCATCTCTCTTATAGTTTCTGAGCAACTGAGATTGAAATGAAATGACTAATATCATTGTAGACCCTTCATTTGAATTTAAGCTCCTATAGGAGCTCGCTGAGGAAGGTTGTCACAAAAGTAACTAACCTCAGACATGAAAAAAAAACCTCTTCTTTCCAATGAGACTATGCGCATCCAGATATCTAATACAGTTCCGGAGTTATTTGGATCTAAATGGGATGACTACATCCAAAGCGCTGTTACTCCACAACCATCGAAGGTCATTTGGTGCTGGATAAACCATTGTAGGGCCATGATTTTAGTGTCCTGTTATGCCTCCATTATGTTAAATTTGATCCTCTTTTGAATGAAACCAGTCTCATTTCCATATCTCTTATAGTTTCCGAGCAATTGAGATTGGAATGAGATGACTATTATCCTTGTAGACCCTTCATTTGAATTTAAGCCCCCATAGGAGCTCGCTCAGGAAGGTTGTCACAAAAGTAACTAACCTCAGACATGGAAAAAAACCTCCTCTTTTCAATGAGACTATGCGCATCCAGATATCTAATATATTTCCGGAGTTATTTGGATCTAAATAGGATGACTACATCCAAAGCGCTGTTACTCCACAACCATCGAAGGTCATTTAGTGCTGGATAAACCATTAAAGGGCCATTACTTTAGTCTCCTGTTATACCTTCATCATGTGAAATTTGATCCTCTTTCGAATGAAACTAGTCCCATTTCCATATCTCTTATAGTTTCCGAGCAATTGAGATTGAAATGAGATGACTATTATCCCCCGGAACCCTTCATTCGAATTTGAGCCCCTATGAAAGCTCGTTCAGAAGGGTTGTCTCAAAGGTGACCGACCTTAGTTAAGAGAAAAACCTCCTCTTTTCAATGAAACTATGCGCACTCACATATCTAATATAGTTTCTGAGTGATTTGGATCTAAATGGGTTGACTACATTCAAAGCGCCGTTACTCCACAACCCTCGGAGGTCATTTGGTCATTTTGGTCATTTTAATATCCTAATACACCTTTATCATGTGAAATGAGATCCTCTATCGAATGAACTCACTCCCATATTTTGTCTGGCGTCATTACACTTTTTGACCACCAAGCGCAGATTATCAACAATATCTCGAAAACAGTACCTCTGAGAAAAAAATATTTTAATTAAATCTTGTAGAGAATCAACTAATCAACAACTTTTATCCCGAAAAATTTTTCATCAGGGTCTCGATTTTTGATATAATCACTGACCAATTTTATTTGACGTCTTTATTTCCCACAACCAACAAGCGCAGACTTTTGACCATATCTCAAAGGTAGTACTTCCGAATGAAAAAATGCTCAGACAAAAATTATAGACAATTGACTAAGGAAGAAGTTTTATTTGAAGAATTTCTGGATTGGAGTTGGAGATAACTTTTGTGAAGTTTTATGGGACGTCATCCTCCCCTTCAACCAACAAGCGCAGACTTTCAACCATATCATCTGATCAGTACCTCTGACACAAAAGCTATTCGGATAAAACTTGTAGAAAATGAACTAGGAAACAAGTTTTATCTGAAGAGTTTTTATATGGGAGTTACAGTTTCCGATTTAAGTGCTGTTGAATTTTGTCCGACGTCATCTTCCTGTACAACCAACAAGCGCAGACTTTTAACCTGAATAGTACTTCTGACAGAAAAAATTTTCAAATAAAACTTGTAGGAAATGAACTGTAGGACAAGTTTTACTTGAAGAGTTTTTATATTGGAGTCACAGTTTCCGACTTAAGTGCTGTTGAATTTTGTCCGACGTCATCTTCCTGTACAACCAACAAGCGCAGACTTTTAACCTAAATAGTACCTCTGACGAAAGAAATTTGCAAATAAAACTTGTAGAAAATGAACTAAGGAACAGGTTTTACTCGAAGAGTTTTCAGATTGGAGTTGCAGTTTTCGATATACCTGCTGTTGAGTTTTTTCTGACGTCATCTTTCTGTACAACCAACAAGCGCAGACTTTAAACTATATTTTCAAATCATTGAATCTGACCAAAAAATCATTCAAATAAAACTTGTAGGCAATCAACTAGAGAACAACTTTTTTGTGAGGAATTTTTTGTTTGGATATGTGGTTTTCGAAATAATCCGCCAATTATAATCTCCATGATAAAAAAGTGAATAATTAACAATAAAAAATAATAACCTCAATCAATGCAACAGCAAATCAAATATGATCGATTAGATTACCGTGGCTCCAGAACTTTCACATAACTCAGATTTTTCCGCCCAGTAAATTTATAATTATTGTCTGAGAGAACAATGGCATTTTTGTCTTGGAATTATAATTGATAGCGCATTAATCCGGGTTGTTTATGAAAAATAAGTATTGCCATTTGCAATGTAGATTTTATTGATTGCGCAATGAGATTTGGGCCGCTACTGTTGGTTTTAATGATAATCATACCCTCAGTTGGGCTATTTTTATATTTTTCCGTGAAAACAAGTAGCCAGCCACCAATCCACCAATCATTTTAATGATTTAATGACGTATTTTCCATTTTCCATATGCAATTGCAGCTTCCGATGTGCAATTCGTCTTTTTGTGCCGCCAAGCAAGGCCGTCAGATAAGCGAATCGGTCACGCGACCAGCTTTAAACGGCGCTCGTTACTGACGGCAGCTTAACTGATCGGTAATTAGGCTATCTGCAGACAATGACAGGAATTCTTGAAGCTTGCAGGGATAAAGAACCCTGCATTTCTTTATTATTGCTTTCTTTGAGCTATTTGGCCTCGAGCGTACGTTTTTTGCAGACATCAGAATTTCCGAAAAAATTCGTATACATTTTTCCATCACATACAAAACCTATCAACCGAAACCAAAAGACTAAAAATTCGGCGATTTTTGAAAACAATGCTTAAACTTCTTAAAAGTCATCCTCATATGACACATTTGATTCAAAGGAACCCCAGTGCAGGGAAGGTCGATACCGTTCTTCAAAATATCAAAAAAGGCAGATCAACTGGCATCTCCAGCGAGGCATTGAAACACATTCTGGAGGCACAAGAACACCTTGTGGTAGGAATTAGAGTAAGGGAAAATTCGGCCGCCAGCAAAGGGTTCCAGAGAAGGGATGTTCACTTCGGACGCAATAAGGTGTCGACGGAAGTGACCCTCACGAGGAAGCGGCAAAGGCATTGCCTCCTAGTAGCGTCGTGTAGAACTTTATGAGCCTCTTACCAGGAGCGGAAAATGGTGTCCAAAAGGATCGAGTTCACGGTCAATAAGTTTGAGTTGACAGGGAGGTGAGGATGCAAGCCTTTGCAGACCACCCGAGTCTGGTAATTGAAGGAAAGTTTGCCAAGGACATCGAGGCTAAATTTCGCGAAGCCTGCGAGTTCTGAAAGCGTGAAAACTGGACGGATCAGTTGTAGTGCCTCTAGCAGTCCTATAAGAAACCAGGGCAAGGAGTAGGAGGATCTTCAGGCAGTTGACAGCGACTGAGAGAATGTTTTTCCTCATCATGGGTACAGGGTGTCCAAGGAAGCGCAAGGTTATCCGCGGCACCAGGACTGGTCATTGGTAGCGTAGTGGCAAGTGATAGAACTATCCTCTCTAAGGTGTGGACTACTCTCTGAAGGAACTTACCTGGATGATTGTTTCCGCATCGGTGCTAGCAACAAGGACGGAATCACGGGGATAGGATGCCAAGTTCCGGACAAAAGGGAAGACCATATGTGGCGCATTGACGCGGACTTGGAAGCCATAAAGAGAGAAAATGTGATTTTCATTGCACGCGGAACAGGTGTGCCACTGTGTGCACCGACAGCATGATGGTGAGCAAATCAGGACCTCACAAAAGGTGTAAACAGTGAGGAGTTAGAAAGGGGCTTCCCAGAAAGTTGTTTCATTGGATGGTGTGGGAGCCAATATTCGAAAGAGTGGAGCTCCGAGAGTCCTTGGGCCTCTCATCTCCATCCTGTTCCGAAGAAGACCATCAAATGGCGAGCATGCGAAGATTGTCGAGCCCTAATTCCTCGAACTTTACCAAATAGACGGACGTACCCGGCTACTCAGACGACGTGGTCGCCCTAATAAGAAATATTTCGGATGAAGAAATCACTTGGAAGATCCAAGAGGTCATTGACCTTGTGAAGGATTGGTGCAGGAGAATGGAAAATTCTGTGAACCCTGCCAAAACAATCACAATACCCTATCACACAGCTTGGGCAAACTAGCTACATTATTCCAAGCTGAAGTATCATCTTGGCTAAACTAACTAACCCAAACTAACCCAATGGATGCTTGACCACGATTGGACCACTACAACAATAAAAATATTCTCAGATAGTCAAGCGGCACTAAGGGTCCTTAAATCCTACAAGATCTCTTTGAGGACTGTAGAGAGCTGCCAGAGTTCACTGAAGAAGCTTGGCATAGCTAATGATTTCAAACTAGTAGGAACACCTGGCCCCTCAGAGCATGAAGGAAATGAAGTTGCAGATCAACTTGCATGCGAAGCGGTGACCAGAGCCGGTCCCAGGTATCGCATATAATGTCGTGGCTTTCGAGATATCTATATGGATAGATGACCAGTTTCTACAATACTGGAGGAACCTACCAGGCGTGCGACACTCAAAAGAATTTATCATGAACCACAAAAGAAACACGTCAGAGTAATTCTGGAACTCAACCGACAGGAAATCCCAGTAGAGGTGAATTTGGGTCACTGCCTGTTGAGGGTGCCTTTGCACAGAATGGGGCTCACCGAGGACACCAAATGCAGACTGTCCCTGGAGGAGGCAGCTAGACATATTCTCTGTGAGTGCTCGGTGATTCTTGGAAATGGTATTTGTCGCGTGCAAAGCAGCACTGTTCTCTTCCAACCAGCTTCCAAGGTACCACTTGGACCCTTAACTAACGCCTCCGTTGTCTCTGTTGTGCGTAACTTGGCTTTATCCCCCTGATGGACCCTATAGATACTGTCTTACTGCCAATGATAGATTCACACGATGAATTCAAGTGGCATGACTGGGCGTTCTCAATGACATCCAAAGGCAGCCCTAATGAGCCATGAAGAAGGATCAAGGTTTCAAGCTCTACCAGTCGTACTTATCGATATGCGAAGCGCCTTCAAGGACTATCTCCAAACTTCTGTTCAACTGGTCTATAAGGAACCGCTACGACTTCATGGCGAGATGATAAACCCTCTAATCCCCACTGACAAGGAGGCAAATCATGACACAACTTTGCCCTACACCGGCATCTCGTCCCAAAGCGTTTTCCATTGGTGCGCCTCAGATCACCGAACAGACCTGTAGTACCACACCAATATTTCTCGTGATTTTTCAAAAAAATATTACTTTTCTAGTCAAGATTATTGAGGGACCTGTATATGTTTTCTGTAATTTCTCAAACAGTTAAATAATCTCCAAAGCAAAAACATTCCAAGCAGAATCTTCGCCGAACCGATTAGCGATGCGGGAAAAGCCTGTTCAATATTTCAAGTACGTATGAATGGAAATAAGTAGACGTTACCAAGATACTGAATTGATAATGATGGCGGCTCCGGTCATGATTTACAATTATTAGGAATTGTACCGGGTTAATGTTTCGCACATATTATTAATGTATGTCTTCCGCTCGGAATATTGCAATTCAACATTATCGATTAGTGTAATTTTGCAAAATATAGTTGCACACACGACATGCAAACATTGGCTTTAATTATTTGAATTGAAATGTTCTGCCTTCAACATTGCGCTAATTAGCTTCATTATTGATTCGTTGGTCTAATTAATAATGACTGTGTTGCACGAAATGAGATACATTTGATGGTTGCATAATTGATGATTTTTGTCACGATAGCCTTAAATCAACCTGACGTTTTTACTACTTATTGTACGTTTTGGCAACATCGCTGTCTGTCAACAGTTTTATAAAACACATTCCCCTAATTCATTATATAAAAAATTATTAATTTTCATAAAAATCTATGAAAACTCACCACAGGATAAAAATTTACATTTTGCTTAGCTCTACGCTTCGCAACAACATATGTACAGGCTAACGATAATGTCAATGTCGTTATTGCGGATTTTATGTCGCGTTAAATTCAGAATAATTAATATAAATGAGATATTTCAACTTAACTATTAAATATTATTGAAAAACGAATACGGAAGCTATAAAAACAACGAGTAAACAATCAATTGTTTTTAAATTTACATTCAAGTTTAGCTCTATGTATAGAGAAAGTGCCCGCATAGGGCGACAGAAATAAAAATTATCAAGACAGTTATTGATTTTTTTGCGATCTTGCGAAACAAATTTTGATTGGATTTTATTAAAACAGAAATAATGATTTTTATTTATTTTCAGTATCCAAAAATTTGATTTTTTGCTAAAAAAAAATTAAAACTGTGAAAATTGACTGAGATTTGAAATATCAGAATAAACATTGTTTTTGCTTTGCAGAGTTGCCCTGTACATTGCGAAGCTTCTCTTATATTATCTTTTGATATATACGGGGTGTTTTGTGAAAGAATGTTACCTTATTGGTGAAAGCAATCAACGGTATTCAAATATCCAGAAACTTCCAAAACGAACCAATTTTGAAATTTCCAAAAGATAATACGAGCCTGAGTCACTCTGTGTATATTTAACCTTTGCATGATCCTCAGTGAATATATACAGGGTGATTTTTGGAAGCGCAAATATTTCTTTCGTGTTGATAAAGTAACAAATTAATTCAGACCTTGTCAACGATACTAGATAAAGGAAATCTGATTACATCACGTGATTCTACAGAAAATGTCCCATTGAAAAGTCGATTTCACATAATTGTGGATGAGATGAATTTTAAGGAAAATGAGCCAATATAATAATAATTAATGCAGGTAATCAGTTTTCAAATTAATGTATTCCTCCTCAAAGCTAAAAGATAAATAAAATCTGACTACATCACGCGATTCTACAAAAAAAAGTCGATTTCACATCACTGTGGATGAGAAAAATTCTCCGGAAAATGAGTTTGAAAAATAGTAAATATGTCAATTGCATGTAGTTAAAAAATAGTTTTTACCTTCTAAAAAGTCCAAAAAGTAATCAAAACCGATAATTTTCTGAATCACCTTATGTATAGTAACACTTTTGTGAGAATTTACATATACATGGTGATTTATGGAAGGGGTACATTCAATTGAAAAGTCCGATTCCAAAATTTCTGAAAAATACACAAAACTGTTACTTTCCTGGATCACCTTGGATATGCTAGCCTCTTTTTAATATACAGGGTGATTTATGGAACTATGTTACATTCATCAAACAGTGCATAGCGACATATTCCAAATATTTTCATTGGAATTATACAGGGTGTATTAGAAAATTAAATGCAAACGTTAAATAACATCGAGATTTAATGAATGAAATAAATTCCACCGTACAAAGCGCAACTTTACAAACTACAAGCTCATAAAATTGGCATTTTTTCTCAATTGCACTGATTTATCGTCAGTTTTATTGGTAGCTTACAACATTACGATGAGGTCAAGCCTGAGCATTATTTCTAATAGTGTCTATTTAGGTCCGGACTAAAAAAGGTTAATGATCATATTATGGCAGCTAATAAACACGGCATTTTTTCACTGAAACTGCACGTTCAACATGCTGCTTTTTCTAGCCTATTTATTTTATTCGCGTCAGTTGGTAAATATCAATTTGGATCGTAAATTTACAAATTAATTGATTGGTATTAATGTCTTGAAGAAATATTGGCGAGATAAGGTTTGGATGTGTGTTGTAAGTATAATTGGTTTGGAGTGGCAGGTTGTGGAAGGTTACATGACGATTTTTGTTTTCATACTTTACAATGTATTCTAGTTTATCTCGATAATCTATAGAACATTTTTTGTAGACAATTGAATTAACAATAACTTTTTTCTACAAGTCTATACAGGTCCATCAAGTAACAGCATATCACAATATATACCCAGGTTTTCTCAGGTGTTAGGTGAATAATCAAAAATCGCTTGAATACGTCAATTTTTTATTTTTATGTGATACATTTTTTTGGTATTTTCATTCCTACCTTCAACTTCTAAGCGGGCATGATAGCTACCCCCAATAAACTGGAGGTGGTTCGGTATTTTTATCAAAATTATATCCGCAAAGTACGGTATCAAGTTACCCCCAATGTACAGCGTGATTAATAACTGATTTAACAGAATTTGGAAACATCATAAATCCAACCATTTTTGGTTTAGCTTGAGATTGGTTAGGTTTGGGATTGGATTGGGTTTGTTTATTTTTGGTAGATAGTTGAAACGCGAGTAACCTCAATATACCCACGTTTCAAACGGACCAAAACAAACAAGACTCAATCAACCGGACAGGCTCAAACTAACCCAAACTAACCCAAATTAGGTAGAACAAGCTTAACCCTGAACACACTAACCAACTCAAACGAACCCAAAAAACCCAACATAACCGATATAATTTCCAAACAATATAAACTAACCCAAGTTAACCTTGATCACACTCACCTCAACTGACCCAAACTAACCCCAATGTTGCTAGTTGAATATTGAAGATATGCATGACTATGCCAAACTAACGGATTCAAAAAAAAACCTGAACAAACTTGAACTAACTCAAACCAATACAAATCAAACTCAAACGAAACGAAATCAATCCCAACTTTCCCTAACGAACCAAAACTAGCTTAAACTAAAGAAAAAAAATAAACTAACCCAAGTTACTCCTAACTAACTCAAACTTTCCAAAATTAACTCAAATTAACCTCAAAATTGATTATTGAACATTGAAATCATGAAATTTTTGGTTCTGGAAACAGTAGGTAATCATACTGCTATATTCATCCGTCGGAGTGAAACGGGTCTGGATTTTTTCTAATTCCTTTGACGTGATGCAAAATCGATGAACGTAATCGATTCAAGTTTTTGTTGCTAAAACGACGGATGTTACATTCCATACCAATGAGTGAAATCGTCGGACGTTATATGGACGAAAGGGTTTTCGGCAAAATTAACGTAAGTTACGAGAACGAGAGTTATAATATAATATTATGTCATCCGGACAAGTGAAATCGACGGACGCTTTATGAAATACAGTCATATTTATTAATCTGAGAACGTACTTCATCAAAGTTTTGCTACAAACGACAGACTGTCCATGGTATACAGTCAAGCGAGATCGACGGACGTTATTCAGCAAACATCTTTACAACATCGATGCTATCCGAAGGATTAAAATTGTCGAAGGTTATCAATGTAGTGGGTTTCCAGCAAAATCAACTTATGTTCCATGTGACAAAATCAACGAGGTTCCATGGTATATAGATAACCCGAGAGATAGCCAAAATCGACGGATGTTTCATAGTATAAGGACAAGTGAAATCGAAGTTATGTCTTCACACATAAGACAGAGGAGAATACGAGATTAAAGGACGTTAAAAATATTTGGAAACTAAAAACTTGAGAACATTCTGAACAAGCAAAATTAACGGAAGTTCTAACAATCCAAGCATGGTTAACCTTTGTGATTAACCCAAAAACCACTAGTTTATTTTTTCTATGACTATTCAATGTATCATACATCCACTTTCTATTGGTTATTGTGATTCGTTACTCATACCAGTGATTTTGTTTTATCAATTGTTTTAAACCAATGAAATAATCTAATGTCATAACACTCCAGTGTTTTTGAGCCAATCAGAAAATTCCACAAAATGTCAACCTTCAAATTCATCATTTTGAAACAGCCCATTTGACCGTCCATACTTGTTTCATAGTCATTGTCACGTTGTGTTAACAACCTAACCTCACTTTAAGTAAACTAGTTGTCAAAAAGTGCCCTCCAAATAAAATCAAATATTGCAAAGTTCGCTTCAATTTTTGAATAATCATAGAAAAAGTATAGTATTCTACTCGCGGGAAATGACCATTACTCACTTAGATGATCCTCGTGAGTAATAGTCTCCATTTCCCGCTTGTTGAATAATATACTATTTTCTATGACTCTTCAATAATAGAACTCGTTACTCAAATCAGTGACTTTTTCTTCATTACTCAACTGTTTTCAACCAATGAAATCATCTAATGTCATTACTCTTGTTTTATAGTCATTGTCACATTGTGTCAACAACCTAACCTCACTTTAAGTAAAGTAGTTGTCAAAAAGTGCCGTCGAAATGAAATTAAATATTGCAAAGTTTCTTTCAATTTTTAAATAATCATCGAAAAAGTATAGTATTCTACTCGCGGGAAATGGCCATTACTCACTCAGATGATTACGCAAGCAAACTTCATCCTCGTGAGTAATATCCACCATTTGCGGCTCGTTGAATAATATACTATTACCTAACGTATGGTAGTTAAAGGTGTAGTTATTGATGTCATTTTGAACAAATAAAGTGACAAATAACTCACGTTCCTGTTGCAACCATACAAACAATAACCTATATTGACGAAAATGTAAACATGTCACTGTCTAGTCATTCTGGCACTACTGCATCGTACATTTGATAATTATCTCAATAAAAACAATTTCCTCAATTTGTTGGATAACATTGTATGGCGCTCGTGCGTTATGTTTCATAGGTCACTTGAGAATTTATACAAATCTCTCTCGCGTGACTTATTTTCAACACAACACAACTAGTACCATAAATAACTATGTCTAGTCTCAATGTATGTACAGGGTTATTCATTATATTTTGACACCCATCTACAGCTCTTATTGCGAGTGACTTTAAATACAAAAGTTTTGGTTATGGGGGTTATGTAGAAAACATGTAGCTTCATTTTTAATGGAATGTTGATAGTTTATATGATTAAGTTAGTGTTGTGAATATTTGTTGTAGTTTAAAAAAATATATTTTTTAAATTCAAATAGTTTCAAAGTGACTGAACCAAATGCCTACAAACCATATATATTTGAAATCAGATTAAAGAGATCTTTCATTTTAGTCAATAATATACAGGGTGTTCTATTTAAAAAAATATGACTTAATGAATTTTTTCTATGTTATGATTTCGATTTGTTGATTCCGCTATCACCAGAAGATACTACGTGAAAAAAACCAAAACTTTTGTATTTAAAGTTTTTTTCTATCACTCGCAATAAGAGCTGTAGATGGGTGTCAAAATATAATGAATAACCCTGTACACTCACTATTCATAATAATTTATACCACAACTTATTTATTTTTCCCTATCCGTTCACGTTCACAATCATGACTCAACGATCACTACACAATTAAACTGTTGTTATGGGACACCCTGTATAATACACAACCTCTAGTTTTTGTATTTGGATTGGATCGAAATTTGCAATATAGGGTGATTAAAAATTATCATTTCAAAAACATTTCAACAATTCATATAAATATAGACAATTCAATTTCCAATATCCATAAAGTTTTATTATTTTTTTTTTTAATCCATACCCAACCCAAGTACGTGTTTCCGGTCACCTCGAAATTCCCACCATTCAAAACCGTAAACCTTTAACGGATATTGTTCATTATTCGCTAATTTTAACCCGTCCTAATCGATGAGAAAAATACGTTCGTTAAAACTGGCCGG
Organism: Orchestes rusci; assembly: GCA_958502075.1. Classification (NCBI taxonomy): domain Eukaryota; kingdom Metazoa; phylum Arthropoda; class Insecta; order Coleoptera; family Curculionidae; genus Orchestes; species Orchestes rusci. Next base: position 7,968,591 of record OY293304.1, on the reverse strand, counting down.
TGATGACGTTTCGTCAAATCTACTGTCGTCTTCAGGAGTGTCATTTCATCGTCTAATTGGTCTCAATCATAATTGCACCATTACACACTTGATGCCGCCAGTTTGTGATAAGCGATTATTGATTGTTATCACTGCTAATTAAACGTAATAAGTGGATTTTAACGTTTTCTATTAAACATTTTGCCATAAATATGCTAAAATCACTGACGAGGCAATTATGGGCTAGAACGGACAAGCTTCATTAGTCGAGCGAAACAACCATGCGAAAAAATTTATGGG